>JAZGLO010006353.1:0-43752 GCA_036873155.1 Biomphalaria sudanica | reverse complement strand
GTGGGTGTGCGATGGTGTGGGATACCTCTTATTAAATTACTTTGTGATTGTTTATTCTCGTTGCTAGCCGGAAGTAGCAAACATTCTGTCATAACGAGTATGAAGGAACGATAAATCAGCTAGTTACCATTATTGGAGTTGTCCCCCTTTTTGCCGATCACACTGCACACAATAAGCATAGGTAAATGTGCAAACAAGGAAACATTTGAGTAAAGCTATGTAGTTATGAAATTCTACAATGATATCTTCTTTTGAAACTTAAGACGGTTAGATATTTTATATATACTGAACTTATATAAATACAGTAATCGATGGCTATAGCTTTGTAGCTATCTAGAGGTATCTGGGACTGAAACAATTTAGTAATATCTTATCTGTTAATATAAGAAGTCAAATAAGTTAGATCTCTCTCTCTCTCTCTCTCTCTCTCCCTCTCTCTCTCTCTTTCTCTCTCTCTCTCTCTCTCAGCTATCTTGGTGTACCTAGGACTATATAAATATAGGGGGGTGATGTGGCTAAGTAGATTAGCGATTGGCTTCTGAACGTGGGGCTCCTGAGATCGAATTTCGTCGAAGACTGGGATGTTGAATTTCGGGCGTCCCTGAGTCCACCCAACTCTAATGGGCACCTGACTTTAGTTGGGAAAAGTTAAGGCGGTTGGTCTTTGTGCTGGCCACATGACACCCTGCTCGTTAACCGTTGGCCAAATAAACAGATGGCCTTAACATCATCTGACCCATAGATAGCAAGATTTAAAAGGGGAAATTTTACTTTTTCAAAATATAAATATAAAAATGTTGATACGGCCTGTTTTTTACAGCTAGGCTACTTGTTAAGGACGTTTCACTTACAGAGACCTGAATAAAGATTGAAAACTTTGTTTAAAAAAAACAAAATACTTGAAATAAAAACCTTTCAATGTCAGTGTAGAAATATGGACAAATAATATTGCAGGATGTCAAAATAAAAAAAATATATACATATATATATATATATCAATTCACTTTGAGACTATTGCTTTCATTAAACAATTATCAAACGGGAGCTTGCTCCACCTCCCAGCCGTTCAACCCTTGTTATCCACTCAACTGCGTCAATCTTGCTACAAGCTACTTCAGATTCACGACACACACTCACACCATAACAAAGTATATGTTCTTATAATAAACTAGATATCTAGATTCATCTGAGACGATATCAATACAGCTAGATCTGAGGTTATTTCAGACCTCTTTAACTTAATTGAAACAACTATGAAAATTAATATGTATAATAGATTTAATTATGTCATTTATAATCCATAATGGCTTAGAGCTTAGAGGTATAGTGAAATCGAATCTTGGTAAGAAATTAGCTTTTGGATTTGAAAATCTTTTTGACCTCTCCAACAAATGGTAATTTTGTTTCTTTGTTTGTTTGTTTTTTGAAGAAAGAAAAGGAATTGGTCCTTGTGTCAGCCACGTGACAGTCTCGTTTACATATAGGACGGCCTTAACGCAATATTAGTTTACAGTCAACATTAGCGAAATACATTTTTCAATTTCGTTATGTTTTATACGTACAGCAAAGAATATCCCAATGGTGTGTGTTTGTATTGACTTTAGAAGGGAAGGGAAGAGAACTACAACAAACTATTTGTTAGGAACGAGATGCTTTTAGTTGAATCTGTTTAGGTTTTTTCGTTGTAAAATAATACATAAGATTTACAACTATTTGTAAAATATTGTTGAAATGTTACATATTACAATTTTACAATTAAAAAAACAAATATAATATATATATATATATATATATATATATATATATATATATATATATATACTAATAAAAGGCAAAGCCCTGACTCACTGACTCACTGACTCATCACTAATTCTGCAACTTCCCGTGTAGGTACAAGGGTGAAATTTGGCAGGCGCATTCCCTACAGCTTACTTACAAAAGTGCAGCAGGTTTCGCCTCCCAATCGTACGCGTAACGGTCGTAACGGTCGACAACGTCCGCTCAGTACTGATGTCCGAAGGGACATTGTGTTGTATGTGCTCAACAACTGGGACAGGTTCAAGGTGTGGACAGATGATGGTACGGGAGACAAAAAGAGAGTTTACGAGCAAGTCATGAGGAGCGTTGTCTCGGGCACTGGCACGGTGTTTTTTCTTGATGCTCCAGGAGGAACTGGCAAGACATTCCTCATAAACCTTATGCTTGCGAAAGTCCGAGCGGAAGGTGACATTGCTGTAGCTGTGGCTTCTTCTGGCATTGCAGCAACTCTTCTTCAGGGTGGGAGAACTGTTCATTCAGCTTTCAAGCTACCTCTCAACCTCAGCCACACCACTGATTCGCCCTCCACGTGCAACATATCAAAGCAGAGCAACATGGCTGAAGTGCTAAGACAGTGCAAGCTGATTGTCTGGGATGAGTCCACCATGGCACACAGAGGGGGTGTCGAGGCTTTGGACAGGACCCTCCAAGACATCCGAAACACCACCACACGTATGGGAGGCTTGACAGTGTTGCTGGCTGGAGACTTTCGGCAAACCCTACCAGTCGTGCCCAGAGGAACACGCGCCGACGAAGTGAAAGCCTGTCTGAAGTCTTCGTACCTGTGGCGTCAAATCACTGTCGTCAACCACGTTTTACTCCAAGAACTCCCCTCACAATCTAAAACATACCAGTCTGTGGATTCAGTTGTGGAAATGGAAGACGCGGTGCACTATCCGGTAGAGTTTCTGAACTCTCTGAATCCTCCAGGCACTCCTGAGCATCGTCTCATTTTGAAGGTTGGGGCACCGATAATGTTGCTGAGGAACTTGCAGCCGCCTAAACTGTGCAACGGCACCAGACTTTAAGTCACGTCTCTGCTGAAGAACCTCATTGAGGCAACTATTTTCACTGGCAGTTGCTCAGGAGAGACAGTTTTGATTCCTCGCATCCCCGTCATCCCCTCTGACCTCCCATTTCAATTCAAACGCCTCCAATTCCCAGTAAGGCTCTGCTTCGCCATGACAATCAACAAGTCTCAGGGACAGACACTACAAAAGGTTTGCATTGACTTGAGACAGGACTGCTTCTCACATGGGCAACTGTACGTCGCATGCTCAAGAGTAAGCTCGGCGCAGGGATTGGTCATACAGCAGCCGGAGGGCCGAACTGACAACGTGGTGTACAAAGAGATCCTCAACAAATAACTGTGTATTGGTACATGTATGTTTCTTCTCTATTTCAAAAGGTTTACTTTTCTTCTTAGTAATGAAATATTTAAGGCAGTACATATGACACATTATTTTTACTTATCGGACTAACATTGCAAAAAGCCACACAAAAACTGCGTTGTTCCGGTTATTCCAAAAATACATGCGCTACATTCCCTGCGGTAACACTCCTGGCACAAATGAGAATGTTTTGTTGTTACATGTAGGCCTATTAATTAAAGCAAATTTGAAATGTTAATGCAATAATCCTCCCGCTGCAAAGCGCGGGTATTTTGCTAGTATACTATAAAGTAGAATGAAAGGAGTATATATGTCCCGTATAGAAATCAAAACCGTTAGGCCAATCTTGATGAAACTTTGCACAAATGTTCCTTGGGTGCTAACTTTAACCGTGAATTATGTATAGTATCCTTTCAACAAACTAACGACCCTCAAAAAAGTTGCCCAACTCTATGAAAGTATTACTATTTCATGGATCTAGGCCATGTTTATCGTGTTTAGATCGAAAGGCTCTAGATATAATTTTTTAAACTACACTTTGCACAGATAGTTTTTTACTTTGACACATGAAAATACAAAATATAGTCTATTGATTTCATTATTTAATACAATTAACCTTCCAATTTGTGTTTCAAAAACATTTTTACATTATTTCGCTCCTTATATCATCGAATTTATTTAACAAATCGGGTAAACCCGTTTTAATTAAACTTTATATCCTATTCGTCTCGGCTCCTTTCGTGTTTAATAGATATGAAAACACATTTTCGCAAAACTAATTTTATTTTCATGGCGAAAGAGAAAACCTTGAAAAGATCATTAGCTAAGTTTAACATACATCTAAATCCAATCCACTAAATTAATAAGCATAATGTAAGCTGCGCAGGACGCGGGTAATGTCCGGCTAGTATATATAAAATTTATAAACAACACCAACTTTTACAATATTGAAAGCAAGCAATAAGCTAGTTGCATTTTGAAATATACCTATAATATACAAACATAATACACTATGCACCAAAAGGTACACTTACATAAGATTTATTTTTTTTTTCATTTTTTTGTAAGTAAAGTAAATGAACACTACCTTTACTCAATATAAACGAGACAAAAGATGACTGGACTACGATTACCTCCCCACTTACTTATGTTCATACAAAAAATGAAATCTGTTATCGATAATTTACCTTAGCCTTTGTTTGGTTCCCTAATCGCCTGACAGGCTGACATGTTGACACAAGAACAATATTGTTTATTCTCTTAGCTTTCATCTACTTTGACGCATTGGTCTATTTTGTGTTATAAAATACTAAATTTAAAACATAATTAATCAGGAAAAAATGTTTGATATTTATTTTTTAGAATTTTCAAAATAATAATTTAAAAAAAAAAAACGCGTTTTATTGGGCAGAAACTGTAAATCGTAAAGTTTCAAAGATATTTCACAATCATCATTAATAGCTTCTTGATTTCTGTCGAGGGGGTACTGTGATAGTTCTTCATAGGAGCGCTGTGACAGTTCGCATAACAAAATCTTTTCCCTTTTACCGGCCAGCAGCTGTTTTCAGAAAGATATCAAGAGAGAGGCCGGACCATTATTTTGCTTTGTCCAGTAAGCTTTTCCTTCTAATCTCTGACCTGTGAAAGCGAGACTCGACTACAGGGTGGCCACACTTTGTCATCTGTGTATCTATAATAAGGAAATGCACTTGTACCTTAGCGAGCTGATCACTCCATATGTCCATCAGAGAGCCTTGTGCTCCATGGACTTAAGCTCTAGTGGTGCCATATTTCCCCCTCAAAGGCTACGGTCTTTGGGCTTTTTCAGTGCACGGACCAAAGGTTTGGGACTCATTCCCTATTGATCTCAGACAGACAACATGCTACTTTACTTTCAAGAGGAACATTAACGACCTATCTGTTTAAAGCTTGTTTAGATTAGTTTGTCATTTTTTGCTCTCGAGTTTGTGTTTGTAATGTTATCACAGCGCCTTGAGCCTACATTTTGTTTGTTAACATCGCTTTATAAATAAAATTATTAAAAATTTTAATTATCTCTGTACCTTGAGGACTGACCTTTGACATTGTGTCATTTCTGACAATAAGGTCAAACCATCTCAGCTTTCGTCTCTTTACAGCATTGAGGATTCTTCCCTTTTGTCAATCAGAATGTTGGTTTGTAAAAGAACAAAACTCATTTCTCTTCTTTTCCTGGTATTCGAAACCCAGCAGTTTTTGTAGCATTTATGCCCTCAAAGGTTTGGATACTCATTACAGTCACAGCTTCCTGTGTTTTACACTGAGGAACAGTGTTGTGCACGAAAATGTTTACTTTTATATTTATTTGGAAGCTGATGTTACTCTTTCAGAGTTTCCACACATTGCTCATGGCAACAGATGCCAAGATTAAGGGTGTTTTTATTTCTTTTATTGATTCTCGATCTCTCGTTATGTTAGGCCAATCCACTGTATGCAAAGTTATCTTCACCACAAGCTAGTACGAAATCGGCTAAATGAAAATTGCAGGTATATTAAAGTTTGTACTTCGCAGACAGGAATAACAAAATGACTCAGCGTCTCCTAATTTGCCTAGGCATTGTATACAATTACTTTTCGTAAAGTTTATTAAAAAGATCACCCTGATCACTCCTTGTTGGCCGCCATGTGCTTTTGAAAAATTTTACTTCACGTTTTCCAAGTTTGTCCAAGTAGTGCGCATTCTCCAGCCTCCCGGCCTTTTCATAATCACTATGACCTGCAGGATTTTATGTAAATCCAAAAAACAAAAAAAATGGCGCTATGAATTGTTCTCTTTGTTCTCTCTGGTGGCATGTTTGTTTACTGGTCAGACATGGTGTGTAGAGTGCTGGGATAATGTTGGCTTACAATCTCTACTTTCCTCTCATCGATGTTCACATCGAATCGATCCTGCACCCTTAGATTCAGTAATCCCCCGCCCGAGTCCCTATTGAATGTCTGCCCTTAGGCAGCAACACTAATGATGTTTAACGAAGAAGCCATTTTACAGTATCAGTAACAATCTTCCATTTTATTGATAGTTCAAATGCTGCATTCCTTACGCCGAGTCTCTTGCTATTTTTATGTGTATATGAAGACTAGCCTTACCCACCGGCTACGCACGCTGATGTATTCCTTGGCTATATATGACCCCCTCCCACAAGCCAGTCAAGTCGAGTATCACTTTTCTTCCTCTCTGCCCACACAGCTTTCTGCTTTAACCAATAGCCTTATTTACACTGACTATTCTTCTGCTTTAACCAATAGCCTTATTTACACTGACTATTCTTCTGCTTTAACCAATAGCCTTATTTACACTGAATATTCTTCTGCTTTAACCAATAGCCTTATTGACACTGAGTATTCTTCTGCTTTAACCAATAGCCTTATTTACACTGACTATTCTTCTGCTTTAACCAATAGCCTTATTTACACTGACTATTCTTCTGCTTTAACCAATAGCCTTATTTACACTGACTATTCTTCTGCTTTAACCAATAGCCTTATTTACACTGACTATTCTTCTGCTTTAACCAATAGCCTTATTTACACTGACTATTCTTCTGCTTTAACCAACAGCATTATTTACACTGACTATTCTTCTGCTTTAACCAACAGCCATATTTACACTGACTATTCTTCTGCTTTAACCAACAGCCTTATTTACACTGACTATTCTTCTGCTTTAACCAATAGCCTTATTTACACTGACTATTCTTCTGCTTTAACCAATAGCCTTATTTACACTGACTATTCTTCTGCTTTAACCAATAGCCTTATTTACACTGACTATTCTTCTGCTTTAACCAAAAGCCTTATTTACACTGACTATTCTTCTGCTTTAACCAATAGCCTTATTTACACAGACTATTCTTCTGCTTTAACCAATAGCCTTATTTACACTGACTATTCTTCTGCTTTAACCAACAGCATTATTTACACTGACTATTCTTCTGCTTTAACCAACAGCCATATTTACACTGACTATTCTTCTGCTTTAACCAACAGCCTTATTTACACTGACTATTCTTCTGCTTTAACCAATAGCCTTATTTACACTGACTATTCTTCTGCTTTAACCAATAGCCTTATTTACACTGACTATTCTTCTGCTTTAACCAATAGCCTTATTTACACTGACTATTCTTCTGCTTTAACCAATAGCCTTATTTACACTGACTATTCTTCTGCTTTAACCAACAGCATTATTTACACTGACTATTCTTCTGCTTTAACCAACAGCCATATTTACACTGACTATTCTTCTGCTTTAACCAACAGCCTTATTTACACTGACTATTCTTCTGCTTTAACCAATAGCCTTATTTACACTGACTATTCTTCTGCTTTAACCAATAGCCTTATTTACACTGACTATTCTTCTGCTTTAACCAATAGCCTTATTTACACTGACTATTCTTCTGCTTTAACCAAAAGCCTTATTTACACTGACTATTCTTCTGCTTTAACCAATAGCCTTATTTACACTGACTATTCTTCTGCTTTAACCAATAGCCTTATTTACACTGACTATTCTTCTGCTTTAACCAATAGCCTTATTTACACTGACTATTCTTCTGCTTTAACCAATAGCCTTATTTACACTGACTATTCTTCTGCTTTAACCAATAGCCTTATTTACACTGAGTATTCTTCTGCTTTAACCAATAGCCTTATTTACACTGACTATTCTTCTGCTTTAACCAATAGCCTTATTTACACTGACTATTCTTCTGCTTTAACCAATAGCCTTATTTACACTGACTATTCTTCTGCTTAAACCAATAGCCTTATTAACACTGACTATTCATCTGCTTTAACCAATAGCCTTATTTACACTGACTATTCTTCTACTTTAACCAATAGCCTTATTTACACTGACTATTCTTCTGCTTTAACCAATAGCCTTATTTACACTTACTATTCTTCTGCTTTAACCAATAGCCTTATTTACACTGACTATTCTTCTGCTTTAACCAATAGCCTTATTTACACTTACTATTCTTCTGCTTTAACCAATAGCCTTATTTACACTGACTATTCTTCTGCTTAAACCAATAGCCATATTTACACTGACTATTCTTCTGCTTTAACCAATAGCCCTATTTACACTGACTATTCTTCTGCTTTAACCAACAGCCATATTTACACTGACTATTCTTCTGCTTTAACCAATAGCCTTATTTACACTGACTATTCTTCTGCTTTAAACAACAGCCTTATTTACACTAACTATTCTTCTGCTTTAACCAACAGCCATATTTACAGTGACTATTCTTCTGCTTTAACCAACAGCCTTATTTACACTGACTATTCTTCTGCTTTAACCAATAGCCTTATTTACACTGACTATTCTTCTGCTTTAACCAATAGCCTTATTTACACTGACTATTCTTCTGCTTTAACCAATAGCCTTATTTACACTGACTATTCTTCTGCTTTAACCAATAGCCTTATTTACACTGACTATTCTTCTGCTTTAACCAATAGCCTTATTTACACTGACTATTCTTCTGCTTTAACCAATAGCCTTATTTACACTGACTATTCTTCTGCTTTAACCAATAGCCTTATTTACACTGACTATTCTTCTGCTTTAACCAATAGCCTTATTTACACTGACTATTCTTCTGCTTTAACCAATAGCCTTATTTACACTGACTATTCTTCTGCTTTAACCAATAGCCTTATTTACACTGACTATTCTTCTGCTTTAACCAATAGCCTTATTTACACTGACTATTCTTCTGCTTTAACCAATAGCCTTATTTACACTGACTATTCTTCTGCTTTAACCAATAGCCTTATTTACACTGACTATTCTTCTGCTTTAACCAATAGCCTTATTTACACTGACTATTCTTCTGCTTTAACCAATAGCCTTATTTACACTGACTATTCTTCTGCTTTAACCAATAGCCTTATTTACACTGACTATTCTTCTGCTTTAACCAATAGCCTTATTTACACTGACTATTCTTCTGCTTAAACCAATAGCCTTATTTACACTGACTATTCTTCTGCTTTAACCAATAGCCTTATTTACACTGACTATTCTTCTGCTTAAACCAATAGCCATATTTACACTGACTATTCTTCTGCTTTAACCAATAGCCTTATTTACACTGACATTTCTTCTACTTTAACCAATAGCCTTATTTACACTGACTATTCTTCTGCTTTAACCAATAGCCTTATTTACACTGACTATTCTTCTACTTTAACCAATAGCCTTATTTACACTGACTATTCTTCTGCTTTAACCAGTAGCCTTATTTACACTGACTATTCTTCTGCTTTAACCAATAGCCTTATTTACACTGACTATTCTTCTACTTTAACCAATAGCCTTATTTACACTTACTATTCTTCTGCTTTAACCAATAGCCTTATTTACACTGACTATTCTTCTGCTTTAACCAATAGCCTTATTTACACTGACTATTCTTCTGCTTTAACCAATAGCCTTATTTACACTGACTATTCTTCTGCTTTAACCAACAGCATTATTTACACTGACTATTCTTCTGCTTTAACCAACAGCCATATTTACACTGACTATTCTTCTGCTTTAACCAACAGCCTTATTTACACTGACTATTCTTCTGCTTTAACCAATAGCCTTATTTACACTGACTATTCTTCTGCTTTAACCAATAGCCTTATTTACACTGACTATTCTTCTGCTTTAACCAATAGCCTTATTTACACTGACTATTCTTCTGCTTTAACCAAAAGCCTTATTTACACTGACTATTCTTCTGCTTTAACCAATAGCCTTATTAACACTGACTATTCTTCTGCTTTAACCAATAGCCTTATTTACACTGACTATTCTTCTACTTTAACCAATAGCCTTATTTACACTGACTATTCTTCTGCTTTAACCAATAGCCTTATTTACACTGACTATTTTTCTGCTTTAACCAATAGCCTTATTTACACTGAGTATTCTTCTGCTTTAACCAATAGCCTTATTTACACTGACTATTCTTCTGCTTTAACCAATAGCCTTATTTACACTGACTATTCTTCTGCTTTAACCAATAGCCTTATTTACACTGACTATTCTTTTGCTTTAACCAATAGCCTTATTTACACTGACTATTCTTCTGCTTAAACCAATAGCCTTATTAACACTGACTATTCATCTGCTTTAACCAATAGCCTTATTTACACTGACTATTCTTCTACTTTAACCAATAGCCTTATTTACACTGACTATTCTTCTGCTTTAACCAATAGCCTTATTTACACTTACTATTCTTCTGCTTTAACCAATAGCCTTATTTACACTGACTATTCTTCTGCTTTAACCAATAGCCCTATTTACACTGACTATTCTTCTGCTTTAACCAACAGCCATATTTACACTGACTATTCTTCTGCTTTAACCAATAGCCTTATTTACACTGACTATTCTTCTGCTTTAACCAACAGCCTTATTTACACTGACTATTCTTCTGCTTTAACCAACAGCCATATTTACAGTGACTATTCTTCTGCTTTAACCAACAGCCTTATTTACACTGACTATTCTTCTGCTTTAACCAATAGCCTTATTTACACTGACTATTCTTCTGCTTTAACCAATAGCCTTATTTACACTGACTATTCTTCTGCTTTAACCAATAGCCTTATTTACACTGACTATTCTTCTGCTTTAACCAATAGCCTTATTTACACTGACTATTCTTCTGCTTTAACCAATAGCCTTATTTACACTGACTATTCTTCTGCTTTAACCAATAGCCTTATTTACACTGACTATTCTTCTGCTTTAACCAATAGCCTTATTTACACTGACTATTCTTCTACTTTAACCAATAGCCTTATTTACACTGACTATTCTTCTGCTTTAACCAATAGCCTTATTTACACTGACTATTCTTCTGCTTTAACCAATAGCCTTATTTACACTGACTATTCTTCTGCTTTAACCAATAGCCTTATTTACACTGACTATTCTTCTGCTTTAACCTATAGCCTTATTTACACTGACTATTCTTCTGCTTTAACCAATAGCCTTATTTACACTGACTATTCTTCTGCTTTAACCAATAGCCTTATTTACACTGACTATTCTTCTGCTTAAACCAATAGCCTTATTTACACTGACTATTCTTCTGCTTTAACCAATAGCCTTATTTACACTGACTATTCTTCTACTTTAACCAATAGCCTTATTTACACTGACTATTCTTCTGCTTTAACCAATAGCCTTATTTACACTGACTATTCTTCTGCTTTAACCAATAGCCTTATTTACACTGACTATTCTTCTGCTTAAACCAATAGCCATATTTACACTGACTATTCTTCTGCTTTAACCAATAGCCTTATTTACACTGACTATTCTTCTGCTTTAACCAATAGCCTTATTTACACTGACTATTCTTCTGCTTTAACCAATAGCCTTATTTACACTGACTATTCTTCTACTTTAACCAATAGCCTTATTTACACTGACTATTCTTCTGCTTTAACCAGTAGCCTTATTTACACTGACTATTCTTCTGCTTTAACCAATAGCCTTATTTACACTGACTATTCTTCTACTTTAACCAATAGCCTTATTTACACTTACTATTCTTCTGCTTTAACCAATAGCATTATTTACACTGACTATTCTTCTGCTTAAACCAATAGCCTTATTTACACTGACTATTCTTCTGCTTTAACCAATAGCCTTATTTACACTGACTATTCTTCTACTTTAACCAATAGCCTTATTTACACTGACTATTCTTCTGCTTTAACCAATAGCCTTATTTACACTGACTATTCTTCTGCTTTAACCAATAGCCTTATTTACATTGACTATTCTTCTACTTTAACCAATAGCCTTATTTACACTGACTATTCTTCTACTTTAACCAATAGCCTTATTTACACTGACTATTCTTCTACTTTAACCAATAGCCTTATTTACACTGACTATTCTTCTGCTTAAACCAATAGCCTTATTTACACTGACTATTCTTCTGCTTTAACCAATAGCCTTATTTACACTGACTATTCTTCTACTTTAACCAATAGCCTTATTTACAGTGACTATTCTTCTACTTTAACCAATAGCCTTATTTACAGTGACTATTCTTCTACTTTAACCAATAGCCTTATTTACACTGAATATTCTTCTACTTTAACCAATAGCCTTATTTACACTGACTATTCTTCTACTTTAACCAATAGCCTTATTTACACTGACTATTCTTCTGCTTAAACCAATAGCCTTATTTACACTGACTATTCTTCTGCTTTAACCAATAGCCTTATTTACACTGACTATTCTTCTGCTTTAACCAAAAGCCTTATTTACACTAACTATTCTTCTGCTTGAACCAATAGCCTTATTTACACTGACTATTCTTCTGCTTTAACCAATAGCCTTATTTACACTGACTATTCTTTTACTTTAACCAATAGCCTTATTTACACTGACTATTCTTCTGCTTTAACCATTAGCCATATTTACACTGACTATTCTTCTGCTTTAACCAATAGCCTTATTTACACTGAGTATTCTTCTGCTTTAACCAATAGCCTTATTTACACTGACTATTCTTCTGCTTTAACCAATAGCCTTATTTACACTGACTATTCTTCTGCTTTAATCAATAGCCTTATTTACACTGACTATTCTTCTGCTTTAACCAATAGCCTTATTTACACTGACTATTCTTCTGCTTAAACCAATAGCCTTATTAACACTGACTATTCATCTGCTTTAACCAATAGCCTTATTTACACTGACTATTCTTCTACTTTAACCAATAGCCTTATTTACACTGACTATTCTTCTGCTTTAACCAATAGCCTTTATTTACACTTACTATTCTTCTGCTTTAACCAATAGCCTTATTTACACTGACTATTCTTCTGCTTAAACCAATAGCCATATTTACACTGACTATTCTTCTGCTTTAACCAATAGCCCTATTTACACTGACTATTCTTCTGCTTTAACCAACAGCCATATTTACACTGACTATTCTTCTGCTTTAACCAATAGCCTTATTTACACTGACTATTCTTCTGCTTTAACCAACAGCCTTATTTACACTGACTATTCTTCTGCTTTAACCAGTAGCCTTATTTACACTGACTATTCTTCTGCTTTAACCAACAGCCTTATTTACACTGACTATTCTTCTGCTTTAACCAATAGCCTTATTTACACTGACTATTCTTCTGCTTTAACCAATAGCCTTATTTACACTGACTATTCTTCTGCTTTAACCAATAGCCTTATTTACACTGACTATTCTTCTGCTTTAACCAATAGCCTTATTTACACTGACTATTCTTCTGCTTTAACCAATAGCCTTATTTACACTGACTATTCTTCTGCTTTAACCAATAGCCTTATTTACACTGACTATTCTTCTACTTTAACCAATAGCCTTATTTACACTGACTATTCTTCTGCTTTAACCAATAGCCTTATTTACACTGACTATTCTTCTGCTTTAACCAATAGCCTTATTTACACTGACTATTCTTCTGCTTTAACCAATAGCCTTATTTACACTGACTATTCTTCTGCTTTAACCAATAGCCTTATTTACACTGACTATTCTTCTGCTTTAACCAATAGCCTTATTTACACTGACTATTCTTCTGCTTTAACCAATAGCTTTTTTACACTGACTATTCTTCTGCTTAAACCAATAGCCTTATTTACACTGACTATTCTTCTGCTTTAACCAATAGCCTTATTTACACTGACTATTCTTCTACTTTAACCAATAGCCTTATTTACACTGACTATTCTTCTGCTTTAACCAATAGCCTTATTTACACTGACTATTCTTCTGCTTTAACCAATAGCCTTATTTACACTGACTATTCTTCTGCTTTAACCAATAGTCTTATTTACACTGACTATTCTTCTGCTTAAACCAATAGCCATATTTACACTGACTATTCTTCTGCTTTAACCAATAGCCTTATTTACACTGACTATTCTTCTACTTTAACCAATAGCCTTATTTACACTGACTATTCTTCTGCTTTAACCAATAGCCTTATTTACACTGACTATTCTTCTGCTTTAACCAATAGCCTTATTTACACTGACTATTCTTCTGCTTAAACCAATAGCCATATTTACACTGACTATTCTTCTGCTTTAACCAATAGCCTTATTTACACTGACTATTCTTCTACTTTAACCAATAGCCTTATTTACACTGACTATTCTTCTGCTTTAACCAATAGCCTTATTTACACTGACTATTCTTCTACTTTAACCAATAGCCTTATTTACACTGACTATTCTTCTGCTTTAACCAGTAGCCTTATTTACACTGACTATTCTTCTGCTTAAACCAATAGCCTTATTTACACTGACTATTCTTCTGCTTTAACCAATAGCCTTATTTACATTGACTATTCTTCTACTTTAACCAATAGCCTTATTTACACTGACTATTCTTCTACTTTAACCAATAGCCTTATTTACACTGACTATTCTTCTACTTTAACCAATAGCCTTATTTACACTGACTATTCTTCTGCTTAAACCAATAGCCTTATTTACACTGACTATTCTTCTGCTTTAACCAATAGTCTTATTTACACTGACTATTCTTCTACTTTAACCAATAGCCTTATTTACAGTGACTATTCTTCTACTTTAACCAATAGCCTTATTTACAGTGACTATTCTTCTACTTTAACCAATAGCCTTATTTACAGTGACTATTCTTCTACTTTAACCAATAGCCTTATTTACACTGACTATTCTTCTACTTTAACCAATAGCCTTATTTACACTGACTATTCTTCTGCTTAAACCAATAGCCTTATTTACACTGACTATTCTTCTGCTTTAACCAATAGCCTTATTTACACTGACTATTCTTCTACTTTAACCAATAGCCTTATTTACAGTGACTATTCTTCTACTTTAACCAATAGCCTTATTTACAGTGACTATTCTTCTACTTTAACCAATAGCCTTATTTACAGTGACTAATCTTCTGCTTTGCGGTTCTTATTTGGAAATATTTAATATGGGTCTATGATATTTTTGGGGCTCTCTTTACTTTTTTTTTTGTTTACAACCTTCTAATCGTCATGCTCACATAACACTATACAACCTTCTAATCGTCATGCTCACATAACACTAGGGCCATATT
Source organism: Biomphalaria sudanica (assembly GCA_036873155.1). Lineage (NCBI taxonomy): Eukaryota > Metazoa > Mollusca > Gastropoda > Planorbidae > Biomphalaria > Biomphalaria sudanica. The sequence goes on along the minus strand of JAZGLO010006353.1, from coordinate 28,379 downwards.
CCTTCCTCTCATTTTTTTTTTAACATTTTCACTAAAAGTTTTAATAAAACTGCCCACATTTCTGCAATACCCCTAAAGGCCAGAACAGTATAGTATATGCTGCATCTAATTTTAGTTTGTTAAGTTGAATTAAACGGAAAAAATATGAAATAATACTAACAACAACAAAATGGCATTTTTTGAAAATTAAAAAAAAAAAACATCGTTTGAATAAATAATTAATTGCTTTGTTGCATAACAGAAATGTTTGAATGGACGATGTTTTAAAAGGGACTTAGACTTAGGTCCTCCAGCGCCGTTCGGCGCAGTGGGCGGCAAATTGTCTCCATAAAGATATGTCATTGGCAATATCTGAAGCCTCCTCCCACCTGGTGTCCACTGTTCTGAGGTCCTCTATGAAGGTGTGACGTCAAGTAATACGAGGACGTCTCTGTTTGCGCTTTCCTCGTATTGGCCGCCCATGCCATGGCAACTCTTGGTATGCGTAGTTCATTTTGTCGTAGAAAATGTCCCGCAAACCTCATGTGAAGCTCTGTCAAAACCTCACTTGGTGTTCGACTCCCAGTTTGGCATATGATTTTCTTGTTTGAGACCCGATCTGTGTAACTGTTTTCCAAAATCCGTCTCAGCCATTTTTGTTGAGCCACATTTAGTCTTTTCTCAATTTTGACAGATGACTTCCATGTCTCACATGCATATGTAGAAGTTGGAATGGTGATTTTTGTGTTGAGAAGGTGTATTTTTGTCTCAAGTCCAATGGCTTGGCTAGTCCAAATAGGCTGCAGCCTTTGGAAAATGCTCCCTGCCTTTCCTATTCGGCACGATACATCATTGTAAGCATCTCCATCTTTTGTTATCATGCTGCCAAGGTACGTGAACTTGTCCAGCTCTTTTTTTTTTCCCATTTACAATTTAATGTAGTTAAACAATACATTGAAATCCGTTTGTTTTCACATGATGAATTATCCAACAACAAAAAAAAAAGAGTTCAGTTGAATAGCAAAAAATAAATTCACAAAGTGTCTCAATGCATTCAATGCTTGGTAAAACTAAGATTTACGCTAAACATAAATTGAAATGTTTTGTAAAAAATGTTTTGTTTGTAAAATGTTTTACATGTTTCGGATGTTACTTCAGAGTTAAAGATTGTTTACTTCCTAGTCCAAACCTCCCTCAGGTCGACGGGGGATGGGAGCGGGCAGGGTTTGAACCCGGGACCATCGATAAATCTGAAGGACAGTCCAGAGCACAAACCGCACGACCAGGCAGCCATCCGCAATAAACCGCAAGCCGCCTGCAATCCTCAGCAAACATTTCTAACTTTCTGTTCATGGTGAAAATAATGAACAATGAAATAATAAAAAATTTTTTTTTTTTTTTTACAGAACCAAAAAGTATGTTTAACGATTCCAACACACTTTCATATTTTAATGTAGAGTTGTTTTTATTTTATTAATAGCAAATGTAGAGCAGCAAAAAGTTCAGGGACACTAATTAGCTGATCAATTTGCTGAAAAGTTTTGCATTTCACTGCTTTTGAAATTTAATCTATTTTTGATTTTATAGCAAATTATTATGTAGCAATTAACCATTCCACATTGCTACATGTACTCCAGATTAACATTCTCTTAGAAAGAATTTTACTTTTTAAGATATTTAGTTTTATTTTAATTATTTAGCTAATCCTGGTATGGCGATATCTTATGGAATAAGTACATGCAATCTGATCTGATTCATTAAATGACTGGCGTTTTCAAGCATCTAGTGACAATAAGAAATCAGAAGTTAAGCCCACTTACGCATTTAATCAACTAACGATGGTCCCCGAAAACTCCCGCAGGAATTCGATGCCTAGTGTATTGTGTAGCTTTTTTATTTGGATGACTTCAGCCAAATTAAGAGGGGCCATGATCTATTAAGTATCCCCTTTCAGACCTTGCGATATATAGGGCAAATGATGTAAAGGTCATTTGTTTTTGTGAGTTTGATGTGGTCAGCACAACGACCAACCGCCGTTAATTTCCCCAACTAATGTCAGGGGTTCATTCGAGCTGGTCGGACTCAGAGGCGCCCAAAAAACCCGAAGTTAAAAATCCCTGTCTTCACTAGGATTCGAAACCGGAACTTCGATTCGAAACCAATTCCTTTACCGCTACTCAGCCACCTATTCTGATAAAGCCCAACAATTCGTTGCTATAAAACATTGTCTTTGGAGGGAAATAGCTTTTAAACGATCAAAACATTTGGTTTCTACACTAGTAATGCACAGTGTTAGCTCTTACCTCTGAAGTCTTGTATGTTTTGAAATTGTTTTAAGTATAATTTTGTTTATATCTTTTGGATGCACTTTGAAAAATTGAGATTATTACATCGTAGTTTAAAGCTACTTAGGAACTTCGAGGGATAGTGGTGGTCAGGGTTTGAACTCGGAACCATCAAGAGGTTATTCCAGTCAGCCACCATGTAGCTGATTAAACAAAATGGCCTTATGCCAAAATGACTTAAGACATATTTGTGATTATTTGGTTCCCATAACGTTTTTACCCCCTGTTATGGACGGTCGTTGACTTGTAGCACCAAAACTACTGGTAGACAACTAAACCTATGTTGGCGTATTATACCTTAACTTATAAAACTTGAAATAACTTTAACAACTTTTTTGCGAACAATAATAAGTATAACATTTATTACAATATACTCAAATTTTAACTTGAGATGAAAAAAATGTAGTAAGCTTTAGTAATAATATAAAAAAGTATTTTGAACAAAATCTAACTCAATATAGAAATAAGTCTTTTCACTTTGGCAATATGGAGTCGACTGTTCTACCACCGACGTCAATGCCGCTTAGCTTGCATCATTCACACACTGCATTGCTAATCTCTTCTCTACCGTTATCATAGTAACACACAAACGCACACTTCAAAACACGCAAAGTCAACTCCCACCAGTCAACTCCCTTCAGTCAACTCCCTCCAGTCAACTCCCTTTAGTCAACTCCCTCCAGTCAACTCCCTCCAGTCAACTCCCTCCAGTCAGCTCCCTTCAGTCAACTCCCTCCAGTCAACTCCCACCAGTCAACTCCCTCCAGTCAACTCCCACCAGTCAACTCATTTCAGTAAACTCCCTCCAGTCAACTCCCACCAGTCAACTCCCTCCAGTCAACTCCCACCAATCAACTCCCACCAGTCAACTCCCTTCAGTCAACTCCCACCAGTCAACTCCCTTCAGTCAACTCCCTCCAGTCAACTCCCTCCAGTCAACTCCCTCCAGTCAGCTCCCTTCAGTCAACTCCCTCCAGTCAACTCCCACCAGTCAACTCCCTCAAGTCAACTCCCACCAGTCAACTCCCACCAGTCAACTCCCTTCAGTCAACTCCCTTCAGTCAACTCCCACCAGTCAACTCCCACCAGTCAACTCCCTCCAGTCAACTCCCTCCAGTCAACTCCCACCAGTCAACTCCCACCAGTCAACTCATTTCAGTAAACTCCCTCCAGTCAACTCCCTCCAGTCAACTCCCACCAGTCAACTCCCTCCAGTCAACTGCCACCAATCAACTCCCACCAGTCAACTCCCTCCAGTCAACTCCCACCAGTCTACTCCCTCCAGTCAACTCCCACCAGTCAACTCCCTCCAGTCAACTCCCACCAGTCAACTCCCTTCAGTCAACTCCCTCCAGTCAACTCCCTCCAGTCAACTCCCACCAGTCAGCTCCCTTCAGTCAACTCCCTCAAGTCAACTACCACCAGTCAACTCCCACCAGTCAACTCCCTTCAGTCAACTCCCTCCAGTCAACTCCCTCCAGTCAACTCCCTCCAGTCAACTCCCACCAGTCAACTCCCTCCAGTCAACTCCCACCAGTCAACTCCCTCCAGTCAACTCCCACCAATCAACTCCCACCAGTCAACTCCCTTCAGTCAACTCCCTCCAGTCAACTCCCACCAGTCAACTCCCTCCAGTCAAATCCCACCAGTCAACTCCCTTCAGTCAACTCCCTCCAGTCAACTCCCTCCACTCAACTCCCTCCAGTCAACTCCCTCCAGTCAACTCCCACCAGTCAACTCCCACCAGTCAACTCCCACCAGTCAACTCCCTCCAGTCAACTCCCTCCAGTCAACTCCCACCAGTTAACTCCCTTCAGTCAACTCCCTTCAGTCAACTCCCTCCAGTCAACTCCCTCCAGTCAGCTCCCTTCAGTCAACTCCCTTTAGTCAACTCCCTCCAGTCAACTCCGTCCAGTCAACTCCCTCCAGTCAACTCCCTTTAGTCAACTCCCTCCAGTCAACTCCGTCCAGTCAACTCCCTCCAGTCAACCCCCTCCAGTCAACTCTCTAGTCAACTCCCTCCAGTTAACTCTCTCCAGTCAACTCCCTCCAGTCAGCTTCCTTCAGTCAACTCCCTCCAGTCAACTCCCACCAGTCAACTCCCTCCAGTCAACTCCTACCAGTCAACTCCCACCAGTCAACTCCCTTCAGTCAACTCCCTCCAGTCAACTCCCTCCAGTCAACTCCCTCTAGTCAACTCCCACCAGTCAACTCCCTTCAGTCAACTCCCACCAATCAACTCCCACCAGTCAACTCCCTTCAGTCAACTCCCTCCAGTCAACTCCCACCAGTCAACTCCCACCAGTCAACTCCCTTCAGTCAACTCCCTCCAGTCATCTCCCTCCAGTCAACTCCCTCCAGTCAGCTCCCTTCAGTTAACTCTCTCCAGTTAACTCCCTTCAGACAACTCCCTCCAGTTAATTCTCTCCAGTCAACTCCCTTCAGTCAGCTCCCTTCAGTTAACTCTCTCCAGTAAACTCCCTTCAGACAACTCCCTCCAGTTAACTCTCTCCAGTCAACTCCCTTCAGTCAACTCCCTCCAGTCAGCTCCCTTCAGTCAGCTCCCTCCATTCAACGTCCTTCAGTCAACTCCCTCCAGTCAGCTCCTTTCAGTCAACTCCCTCCAGTCAGCTCCCTTCTGTCAGCTCTCTCCATTCAACTTCCTCCAGTCAGCTCCCTTCAGTTAGCTCCCTCCATTCAACTCCCACCAGTCAACTCCCTCCAGTCAACTCCCTTCAGTCAGCTCACTCCAGTCAACTGCCTCCAGTCAGCTCCCCTCAATCAACTCCCTCCAGTCAACTCCCTCCAGTCAACTCCCTCCAGTCAACTCCCTCCAGTCAACTCCCTCCAGTCAACTCCCTCCAGTCAACACCCTCCAGTCAACTCCCTCCAGTCAACAACACTGCCTAAACATACTGTTTGGTTTGTTTGACGTAGTAAGACTCACTTCAAGCCCTAGCAATGCTTCTCAACTTGGACGTGCGATGGAAATACGCGTTAGATAAGACGATTGGGACAATATGGAAGCTAAACAGAACACCCCATTGGGGTTTCTAAGGATCGAGTTCATTACACTGGCGGGAATGGAAGAAAGCCCCAACACTTATGTCACTATGCCCATGCTTTTCCTCAAAGGGCAGTTGTTATGGCCAGAAATGGCCGATGTGTTACAAAGAAAGAATATGGGGGAATTTCCCCGGTGAGCTCGGCCTTTGGTATCACTTCTGACCTGTGCGTCTTTTATAAGCTATCCATCGGTGACAGGGATGTAAAGTACTTCAATTGCTTGGATTTTTCCCAGACAGAACTCTGTTTAGATAGACAGATAGAGACAAGCTTCCATAGGTCTAGAATTCCAAGAGTCTTGGACTCAACACTTAGGACAATTACAATGAAGAAGAAAAAAAACAAGTTAACACGCCCTGAGAACATGAACATAAACAAAGAAAATAACAAAGGTTGCCCCCACTAGATCCGCCCATGGGCAAAGAATATTCAAGCCATGATTGTCTTTCAAAATACAATTTTAAAGAATAGTTGGGCGGTGCTTAAACTGAACAACATATTATTGATCATGACATTTCTGAATTTCTATTTTTTTTTTAGTGTTTTTTTGGCCAAAAAAAGCTTTTCTAAATGTTTTTAATTCTTCGTTCTATATGTGACGGACGACAGACAGACCACACAAAAATAATAGCCTCTTTTCATCTTCCGCTAAAAAAATACAGATTATTTCATAATTTTTGGACTAACATATAATGATGACACGGAAGGCATGTCACTGCACAGACCGTTGTATAACATATTATAGACCTTAAAATGAATATAATAACGCACTGCACATTTATAAAGAAACATCTAATGCGTTTTTATATTTTTTAAATTGCGTTTGTAAAGCGCGCAACATTCATACGTATGGCAAAGCTCAACCTTTTTTTTTTCGTAAACCAGTTAGGGAAGGGGTGTATCTGGGAAGGGGTGTATCTGGGAAGGGGTGTATCTGGGAAGTTGTGTATCTGGGAAGGGGTGTATCTGGGAAGGGGTGTATCTGGGAAGGGGTGTATCTGGGTAAGAGTTTCCGTGCTCTCTTTACAAAAGCATTACAAACATTTCTCTTCAAGTTGATTCTCCTATATCTAACCCTTTAAAAAAAGTAGCCGATTATAAAAAAAAATGAAATCTAATGAAATTTTTCATTGAAAAAGTGGTGTTTTTTTATGAAAAAGAAAACCGCTTGCATATTTAATTTCAAAAATTGAACTCATTTTCAGAAATATAAAAAAATTGTCGTTGCATCATAACTTTACAAGATCTAAAATATTATATCAAATTTTCTATCTCTTTTCTGCGGGACTACACGGACCACACCAATCTAAGCAGCTTTTCCCCTTTTTTAGGGGGCCCGCAAAAAATATAAGTCTACGTGCAATCGGTGCGGTAGACACTAGAAACAGCTAAGATATGCAAACACTTAGTGAATGTTTTCTTAAAAAAACAAAATACGTAGACAAAACAAAGACATCAAAAAGGCTAGTAGTTGAAGACAATAGTCGGTGTTTTTTATCAGGAAATATTACAATCAAAAACGATGTTATTTGCAAATATTGCTTTACAAATTTTCCTATATCGCATAATGCTTAAAGAACCCCGTGAGAAGGAGAGAGAGAGAGAAATTGGGACATTAACAGGAGAGAGGAGTTAGTCATACAGACAGATTTAAGGGAAGAAAGACTGATATCTCAAATGTGTGTTAATATCATTGATGTCAATATTTCCAAAGCTGTATCTGATCGCATATATGAAAATGTTAAAAGAACAAACAATTGAGATCTGGAAATTGCACCGGATATTGCTGGTTATAGAGTCTCGCATGGAAAGGGAAATAACCTCGCATGACGATACTCGAAACTTCTAAATGTCTGACATTTTGCCGACTTTAAAAATAATGTTATTAAGGTTACTACTATTATTATATTTTCTTTTCCAATGTATTCATAATGCTTTTCACTAGTGAAAACTAGAATAGTTTTGAAATTATACAAGTCCCAGTGTTTTGTAATAGAAAATGTTCAAATTTACGGGGAATACTAAAACCATGAATTGGACCTACATAAGGGAATGTCCGATAATATCAAACCAATAGTAGCAGATTATACATTTATTTAGTCATATTGTGGAATTATACAAATCTTAAACAATTAATGTTCATAGTTTACATCAGAACGATATAAGAATATACAGTTATATTTTTAAAAAAAACATAATAATAATTTATCTTATAAAGCGCTGTTAACAAAGATCATGTTGGCTCAATGTTGGCGCTATGATAACATGTAGACTTTATTTATAAATTGCCATTAGGTTTTAAAAACAAATAAACTAAATCCACGATTACAATAGTTCTTAAATGTAAACCTATTTCAAAAGTTATTATTCTATCTTGAGTATTTCTTGCTTTCGAAACTATTTTTAAAAAGTCATTGTCATAGAAAATGTTTTTAAAACAATTTATCTTACAATTTATATCAGTATTTAAATATCTGTATTGGAAGGTTAAAATTAAAAAATAGTAAATACAAAGCAAAAGGCAAAGAAATACTGATCTTCCTATGATTCAAACTGAAATCTTTTTTTCCCCAGCATTGGTGAAATGAAACCAAAAAAAAAAAAGTCCTATTAAACTTACCTAATTAAGCTTGAATTTATGTAATTCGTCACCAATATCTACTGAAACTTTTGGATACCCGCGTAAGTGTTAGGTAAGTACGAGTTCTAAACTCCAGTCCTCCAGTCGATGTGATCGTTACCTTATTGCAAGAACTGATTCGCCACCCGCCGGCTAACTTGCCCGTGAGCTCCTTTAAATAACAAATCGCGCGGGAAGGCTGATAACCCGCGAGGTCCTGGCGTGACTCAAATAGATATGTAGGCCTATAGTTTCTCGTTTTTTTTTCGTACTGTATTTTTTTAATTATTTTTTTTTTTACCTTATTTTTTTAAGGTACTATTTTTTTTTGGTGAAGTAGAAACTTACGAATTAATTGGATCTATTTTCTTTTAACGTGAAATGCAATAGCTAAGTGAGGGCGTTGCAAGATGGCGGAAAGGAAATTGTATAGATCAGTGGAGGAAATGTAGACAGGAAATGTATTATTTTCATGCACAAATGCAAGAACTTTTTATCACACAATCTACTTTTATTCTTTAATCTCAACTAAAAAGAAAAAAAGCATTTTATAATTATACATATTGGACTTGACTTAAGATAATTTCGAACTTGCCTAAGTAAACTTTAAACTGTAGGATTTGAACCATCCTCTCCTCTATCCAAAGATAACAACCAGAAAATACTACTTTTGATTGAACATTGCCTTAGTAAATATTATGGATTCTAAAAGGTTTGTAATCGATCATTTAAATCAAAATGGGTAAATGACATTTATTTAGATATCCTGTATAGTGCATGATAAAATCGAAAATATGTTTATTGCGAGGCTAGTTGTCCTTCCACCTATGTTTATAAATCGTTGAATATTTTGTTTAATTATTGTCATTTTGCATTTTATGTGAAAAAAATAGTTTTTGAAATCTTAAACCGAATGGTAACCTACCTACATAACAGGTTCATGCGAAGTAAATATGTACGGTCAATTTCAAACAGATAGGGTCATAAGCCTAGGATTGACGTGTTAAGGGACTCCAGATTTCATCCCTTAGGACTCTTGGACATTGATGAGGCTAGCTTCAACAACCGTTGTTGCTCCTGCTTTTTTTTTCTATGGCATGAATTGAGACCAATCGTTATGGAAGGCCTAAACACTGACCTGTAATGTCACAACCTGAGGGCAGTTTAGACAAATTGCTAGTTGCCACGTCACAAGTCTAGCAAAGCTCATTTTACTCATCTACAGAATGAGAACCCTCTACGTCATGTAAATATAAAAACTATTGTCTCAAGCTGATAATTCAATTTGTTTTCATCTAAAAAAAAATAAACTACTTATTCAAACTAAATATATTCCACTATTATAAAATCAAACATTATTTTTTTAAATGCTGGGACGATTTATTCGGTTCAAGATTTAAGACTCTACATATTTATTTTATTAATAAATAATATAGTAAAATAATGGGAGCATATATTTGTACAATCAATTTACATTAATTTCATATCAACACAGACAAGTTTGTTACCAAGCATTTTAGATTTAGACGGTTGGGAACAAATTAAAGTTTCAAGCACAATTGAAATATTAGTTAGAAGCCATTTTGAAATATTAGTTAGAAGCCATTTTGAAATATTAGTTAGAAGCCATTTTGAAATATTAGTTAGAAGCCATTTTGAAATATTAGTTAGAAGCCATTTTGAAATATTAGTTAGAAGCCATTTTGAAATATTAGTTAGAAGCCATTTTGAAATATGAAAAAAAACCGGAGATAATCCAAAAGAAACCATAATCATAAACCATAAAGTAATCAACTAATTTTATTTTTATTTGGAACGAAATTGGAAATGTACATAAATATTTCAATTAGGTTTTTAGTGTTTCGTGTTACTATCTACAGTCTGCAGAACGACTTATTCCGACTTTTAATACTTCCGAAATTCTCGTAATACTTCCGGCCTAATGACCGCTTCCAAGTAAATGCTGCCACTCTTTAGCGTGGCCCAGAATGGACAACTGACACGAATCTTGCGACCATGCTGCTTGATTAATGTCAAGTGTTCCGAGACGCTCCTCCAAATCTGGTCACCGTTGGCCACAAGGGCCATGTCCACGTAATCATATTTTTCCCCCTCTTTCTCGTGGAGCCCCCGCGTAGGAATGTTGGATAACTTACGTGGATGGAATGCCAGAGTTGTCTCATCGCTGCTATACAGCCAGTGTAACGCAAACAGACGGAAGAATTAGAGGCAAGAAATAGAACAAAACAACATGAAGAACAACCGTAGAAGCCTATTGTTGGGTTGTTGTTTTTTCCTCGCGGTATTAGACTAACAACTGCACTCTTAATTTTTTTTTTAACCAAGGGGATGGGAGTACCATGAGATGGTGGAGGGGTTAAAATTGGGAGAGGGAGAATAAAAGACTGAGGTATGATAAACATTACAGTGCGATAACCGCAAAAGGACAGTAGGTGCGTATTCTTGTGCAATTTCTAATTACTCAACAGTTACTTACTATCAGACCTTATGATCTATAGGGCAGATGATGTAAAGTTCATCTGTTTCTGTGACCTACGGTTTAGTAGGGTGTCTTGTGGCCAGAACAACGACCAACCGCCTTTACTTTTCCCCAACTAATTCTAGGTACCCATTTGAGCTGGATGGACTCACAGGCGCAAAAAAATCCCGAAATTTAAAATCCCAGTCTTCACCAGGACTTGAACCCGGGACCCCCAGTTTATAAGCCAAGCGCTTAACCGCTCAGACACATCGCACAGAAACGGGTGACCTTAACATCATCTGCCCCATAGATCGCAACGTTTTACGCACTACTTAAGTTGTATCTTATTTAGTTTCATGTTCTTTTTGATGAGGCCTATTTGATTTCTAAGTGTTAGGCTACACTCTGTACCAGCTGTACCAGCTTGAGCTGTTGGGGATTTTCTCACTTTCTTCTCTGAAGTTTATATTCGGCCAAGGTCGTGTGGAAGGCGTAGTGGAATGTCATCTCAAGGTCAGTGGTTGAAAACCTGCCCATCGGCCCACCTCGCCGTTCTGCGGAAGGTTTTTGATTTGATGTAACAATTGCACATTCTGAAAGGACATCAGAAACATGCATAACAAAACGAAGGCTTTACCAAAAATTTTAAAGTGGTTACAAAGAAAGGAAATAAATCTCTCTGGAAGATTCATCCCGAAAATACCATAAGTGAAACGTCATAGCACGACTTCTTAACGTACGCTGTCTACTAGACCAAGATACAATTTTACAAGATAAACGAAATGCGTATCTCATACATTAAGTCAGTGTTTCCCAAACAGTGTTCCGCGGAACCCTAGTGTTTCTCGAAGCCTGAATAGTGGGTCCAATGAGCTACTGAAATAATTTTCTAGCATGCCACCACGTGAATTGATTTCCTAAACAATAAGCAAAGTAATCCACTAAATGCTCAGATTGTATGAGGTGTTCCGTTAAGGAATACTTTGGGAAACACTGCATCAAGTCATAGAGCAGAATATCTATGCAAGGACAAAGTCAAAAACGAAAAAGGCGGCTATTTGCAATTTAAAAAAAAAAAGAAATTAATTTAAATGAGAAGAACTTATACAAAAATATTATTTAAAAAGCGGGTAAAATATCTGTTAATGAAACGTCTCTGAAGATTGTATATCTCATTGGTAAAATAATCCATGGTATGACGAGTCTGTTATCTTTTGAAATGGAATTCCATGTGGTATAGATGTTCAAATACTTTTTAAAGACATTGTGGTTATTTGAGAATGTAATTCAGATCAGATGAAATAAAAAAAACACCATTTAATTTGTTTTAAATAGAGTTTAAATTTTGTCACTTGATGTACAGACGTCATATCTGAACAAAACCCCCCAAAAAAAGATTACAAAGCAGAAGAGCGCAATAGCTTCCAGTTTGAAACCAAATGCCATTATTTTTAAAGGTAAATTGGATAGCTTTTAAGTTCCGGTTTACTCAACTTTAACCAATAGCAGTCGTTATGAAAGTCACATGACATCTTGTTAAAACAATATATTAAATCGTTACACGCTTTCCTACGCTGCACAGAACTCTAAATCTTATGGGTAGATTTGTGTGTGTGTGTGTATAGTGTGATCTCCATTTCATATTAAAAAAACAAAGCAGAAAAAAATAAATAAAGATTAGGAAGAAAGTTGTGTTTTTACCCAAACTCATAGGCGGCCCCATTGATTATGCATTTGGGAAACAGCTTATGACGAAAAGCAGCTTTGAACAGTTTAGGCTCTTGTAACATGTAGAAAAACATTTGATTTATAACTTTTTTTCACAGATGATATTTTGTCTAAATAGACGTAATCTACCAATAGATATTCGTAGAAATAACTCAAAACAATGGGAGATTACTGCCCATACACTGCTTAACTAAAGAGAAAAAGCAATAACCGCTAACTACTCAATTTCCATGCAATAATGTATAAATAAATACATGCATTCTTAATTGCTTTTTTTTTAAGAAACAAAAGAAACGTTTTTAGAAATAAATATTCAGAATTTTATACACAAGAAATAAACGAAACGTAAAATATACAATAAATACCAATAGAGTTCTACAGCCAATATACAATAAATACCAATAGAGTTCTACAGCCAATATACAATAAATACCAATAGAGTTCTACAGCCAATATACAATAAATACCAATAGAGTTCTACAGCCAATATACAATAAATACCAATAGAGTTCTACAGCCAATATACAATAAATACCAATAGAGTTCTACAGCCAATATACAATAAATACCAATAGAATTCTACAGCCAATATACAATACATACAAATAGAGTTCTACAGCCAATATGCAGTATCTACAAAACTGTTAAAAGTTTACCTGCATGACTAGATCGGCATATTAAATACATAGCATGTATATATTGTAGTATTTTAAAGTAACGTGTGTAATAGATAGAAAGATAGATAGATAGATAGATAGATAGATAGATAGATAGATAGATAGATAGATAGATAGATAGATTGATAGATAGATAGATAGATAAGATAAGATAAGATAAGACAAGACAAGAGAGACCAATTTTATTTTGACCGATAACACATTTTTATATAAAACAAACTCAAAATCTGCCCACTAAGTGGTCCACCTAGGCAGACTTCAATATTTTCAGAAAGAACATCCGAATGAAATTATATCAAAGACAAATGAGAGATAAGAATGGAGAAAGTAGGTTAACAGATCTTGTGTAGTGCCCCAACGGTCTAGCAGATCAAAGGATATTTGAAAGTGAATGTAAAGTTAGATGTGAACCTGGCCTAACTTGTTCCCCTTCCAGACCTTGTGGTCTATAGGGCAGATGATGTAAAGTTCATCTGTTTTTGTGGCCTACGGCAGGGGTCGGCAACCTTTTGAGTCGGAAGAGCCAAAAATTAGAATTTACAAAATTTTAAAGTTTTTAAAGAGCCACAACATTTAATTTTTTTCTTACCAACAATAAATAGTACTCACAATATTTAATAAAAACAAGAATATATTAATTCATATACAACAACAAAGTATATAAAATACATATGGCATTATTAGATAATTATTTTGTTATTTCGGTAGCAACTAAAACAATGAAACATTTACTTACACTACTAACTTGAACTCCACTAACAAACAATTGAGCAAAGACATACAGTGGGAGCGATGGCTATGCATGGTTTTAGAAAGTTTGGAGACATTTGGCTCATAAGTTGTTTTTAGTTTCAAACACGCCTCTAAATTTTCATTTGTTACTTGGCTTCTTACTTTTCATTTAATTCTACTCATGCAAGAGAACACTTGCTTGCACGAATATGTCGATACAAAGATAGTCAGTGCTCCAAATGCCAACTTCTTCCACCTACCGTAGCATTTTGGAAGATTATTCCATGCGTCGAATCAACTTTCGGTATTCCGTTTAACTGTCCACTTTTGTTGCATAACTTACATACAATTCTTGACTTCCAACTTGATTTTCAACTCTTTACATTTTCCACCCCACAAAACTTTACTTTTTAAATCGATCAAAGGGGTTTCTAGAGATCCAGTATCAATTCCAAACCCATCAATGTGGATTGTGTTACTATTTGTGTTGAGAGGATTTACTCTGAATTCTAGAATGGTTTTGTTGATTTTGAATTGGTCAAATCTATCAAAAAATTCATCTTTGATTTTATATTCAAAATTTGCACTGATTTTATCGTGATGCTGCTTTAGACATTGAAGATGTAGTAACTTACCGCTCTGAATATCTTTTACAAAAAGAAATAAATTTCCTTCAAAACAAACCAATTCTTCTACCAAAACATTGAATGGGTTTCCCTTTCCTTGCAGTTTTAGATTCAGCTCATTTAATTTCTCTGTTATATCAACCATAAAGTAATTTTTTTGCAAATATTTGTCGTTCTCTAATTATGGCTGATTAATGACTACTTCATTTAGGAATATATTATTCCACTCAAGCACAAACAAGACGTTTCAGCCATTGCACTTTATTGGGCAGAAGGAGCTCGGAATACTGAGTCTCCATTTAAGTCTTTAAAACTGACTATGGTGAAGTGCTGACACAAAGGGTGATTCTTTATTTCGAGGATCTTGTTAGCTTTTTTATAGATGTTTGTCTCAAACAACTGCCCAAATGGGGTTTGTTTTTGACAATGATTTTACCAGCAGCATTTAGGATTCTATAAATTTTATTTTTATTTTTAATGATCAGATTGCCATACCAGGCAGTAATATTGATATGAGCGTGATAAAACATATCCAAGGCCTTTACGCTAACATAAACGAGGACAGTTTTCTTAGTAATCGTAATCTTTGCTGCCTTTTTTTGCTGATATAATCAGTATTTGCAGTAAAATTTAGTTTATTGTCTAGGATAGTACCAAGGTATTTAAAGGTTTGCACAATTTCAATAGTCTCTCCAGCTACAGAAACAATATCATTTTCCTTCTTTTCCCTACGAAAATCGATTATCATTTCTTTGTTTTTTTTTACATTTAATAATAAATATTATCTTTACAGTATTTTTCAATGTGTTCTATTTCTTTGAAATACTCATTTACGTCTGAGCTCTCTGAGAGCAGGGCAAGAAGAGCCGCATCATCAGCGAATTTTGTGAAGGAGTAAAAAGGATTATCGGATTGAAAATCATTGGTGTACAAAATGAACCACAATGCGATGTCACAGCCCCCTGGGCCGCCCCCGTGTTAACTAAGCGTGCATTTGATATAACATTGTTTACCCTAAACCTCTGAGATCTCTGGGTCAAAAATTCATTAGCCCATAGTATTATGTATGGACTAATCTTCAACGCTTTCATCTTTTCAATGAGTAAATGAAGTTGTATAGTGTTAAAAGCTGATTGCCAATGATTTTACCAGCAGCATTTAGGATTCTATAAAGTTTATTTTTATTTTTAATGTTCAGATTGCCGAGGCAGTGATATTGAAACTTAAAATATTGCAGATATGAGCGTGATAAAACATAGCCAAGACCTTTTCGCTAACATTAAACGATGACAGTTTTGAGCGTTTTGATCAATAAAGAACAATCTTACATAAGTGTTCGGCAGTCCAGATGTTTGTAGACACAATTTAAAATATTTAGAATGGCATCGTCAACACTTTTACCCTTTTGGTAAGCAAATTGTAAAGGGTCTAACTTACTACAAAGATCATTCAGAAGAAACATTTTAACCAATTTTTCTAAACATTTAGACACAATGGAAGTAAGTGAAACAGGTCTGAAGTCATTCATTTCCTTTGGTTTTGTTTGAACAAACGTTTTTCATAATTTATCTTCAATACATTAGAGTTCGCTTTTTAAATTACAAAACTTTGTCATGATGCCGGGGCGTCAATTTTGTTTACCTATGTATAGTTGTATGTCGACAATAATCAGAATCATTGGCTGAACTCCAACGTACATATCGTTATGTACCAATACACTGACCAGACTAAATCACTGACATTGGCACATCTTTATTCCATTGCCCATTTAGATTCTTATCTCAATACACAAACATTACCAGAAACCGTAAAACCGTGAACATTATTGGAGAAACCACAATATGAAATATTTAGAGTTATTTAAACTCGGCCTTTACTTAAAATCAAAATGAAAATACTGTTAATAATGTATTTGAAACTTGTAACAACCATATTGATTTTACAACAGTGAACGACTCCGGACTTTTCGAAACCATGTGTGCGCACTTATCGTGAACAGTCCATACATTGAATGGACTCCATTGATTAATATTTCTGTTTTGAGATGCAGTGAATGCAGGGATAAAATATTAAACCAGATGCAAGGATGGAATATGTTTAAGTGAATGCTGAAGTTTGTTATGTGCGTGTACTGTGAAATGTTTACGTATGTATTCGACTGACTGACACTGTAGACAGTCTGTAGATGTTTATGACTTGGAAATGGTGGAAGAACTGCAGGCTCATGCAATATGATGGGCATCCGATTATGGGCATACCTGTCCTCAAAATTATTATGTAAAGTTTCGAGTATCGATAACTGTATACATGCATACAGTGAGAGAAAAGGAGATAGAGAAAGAGAGAGAAAAAGAGGGAGAGAGAAAGAGAGGGAGAGAAATAAAGAGAGAAAGAGAGAGAGAGACTCAGAGAGCATGTACAAATAGTTACGTGCTAAAGATAGGGTAGATTGTTGGAATACATTCTTGCATGAGTTAATAAACAACCAAATCAAGTAGTGAGTTACATTTAGTCAAATGACTGGATTCGGTGTGTGTGTGTGTGTGTGTGCGTGAAGCGAGGAGAGTAGAGAGAAGGAGAGGAGTAAATGTGTGAGTGTGTGAACTAGAATGTGTGTGTGATTGGGTGAACATACGTGTGAATACCCCTGTGCTTAGGAGCGATTGCAATGGCAAAGAGCATTACAGTTACTTAACATTTTATTATACAACTTTTTATCGCTTCACAGATGTGTGAAGAAAAACATGAACTTTGAAATACGGCAGAAAATAACAAAACAAAATTAAAATAGAAGGAAAAAATGTAGAACAATCAGATCGCATAAAAATGTCAATAGCTGTGTTACTGGAACGTAATAGAGCATCATTATCTCAATGTCCACATCAAATGTGGGTGTTTTTATCTTGCATTTGGTGAAATAATGGTTTAATCTAATGCTTCTGAGTATGTTGAAGCCCAATTACAAAAGAGTACTTTTAAGGATATAGTTTTTTTGAGTACTTTTACTACTGAATGTCAGACACAGATGAAAATTATCGTTTTAGGACGGAGTTCCGTCGTGGCTAGAGGGAAATCTGAAGAACAAGAATAATAATATATATTTCAAAGAGAGATTAAATTAAGCGTAGTTGTATTATTTAGTTTGGATCAGACATATAATTTCATTTGTAATAGATCTAGATTAACAACAATACATCTTTGTGATTTGAAATATTTTTAACACTTGTATTTTTTTTCCAGCAATTTCATACTTTTAGCTTTCTCAATGCGCTATAATCTTATCAATTGTCTGGACCAGTTGGAAAACGGGTGTGAATGTTACCATGATCGTTTTTTAAATGCAATTATAAAAAAAAAATTGAACGACCTGAATTCGAACTCGAGGTTTAAAGCCTCCTCAAACGAACACATTAACCACTGTGCCACGGAAGTGCTAATGAAAATAGAAGGTTTTATAGTTAGCTATTGTTAGTTTCAAGTTTTAAAGCTTTCCTTCTGCACAGTACAAATGGGTTTAAACAATAACCCTAACCATATAGCACTACATCAGTAGAGCACTATTCATGTTCCTATTTCGATAACAAACAAAATAATTTATAACCAGTATTTCATTCACGAATTGGTTGTTTTGTCAGCTAAAGAAATAATTGTGCTAAATTTCAGACTCTCCGAGACTATGTATGGGAGAAATAACGTGTACACACTTTTTGCGAGACAGAGTTGATATAAGCTTTGTAAAAATAAAGTAAAATTGCACCTCTGACGGTGTTAATAAGGTCCATGGAGCAATCGATCTAAGAATATGATCTTCATGCAGAATTAAAACCTCCACCTAGGTTCCATAGTTCAAGACACTTCCTCCTGGCTTCAGGTCACTTCTGGTCACTTCAGGTCACTCCAGGTACCAGAGAAAAGAAGTGGAAGACTAAAAATTCGTTAGGAAGACAACATTCAAGAATGGACGAGTCTATTATTAAAAGAGATTCTATTCAAATGCGAATGACATATAGATAGATAGATAGATAGATAGATAGATAGATAGATAGATAGATAGATAGATAGATAGATAGATAGATAGATGTGAAATACAGACTCTTTTGTGCCAGTTCTGTAGTGGTTCTGATGACTGTGGTCTGGCAGTTGAGGAGCACTACAGCGTTTGGTCATGTCATGATCGTGTTTTAATACTGCAAAGTACAAAATGATAAACTTTAATATTGATTAGTATCATCACCAACTAAATGTAATGTTTTTGTATAGGTCAGGGTTTGGACAAAAATAAGTATACATATGTATCGACTTTGCCGCTAAACATATTCTGAAAATAAACGCTTTATATCTGTACAAAATCTGTTTCGATTAGTCACTCCGCCAATTCTTCCTGATCTATATTTTAAATGACTTCTTTTGTAGCGCATTTCTTAAAGACAAAAAGCACTAATAAAATTATTTAAATCGTTCATATTCTATTTCAATGCCATTACAAAAGTATCAAAGGCGTTGACCTGTTAAGTCGTACGCTACGCCCACAGTATGACAAGCAATACACGGTTACCAAAGTAGTTGTATTTTTTTTTCTGAAGTTGGGTCACTCAATCGAGCACGGTCCTCGGCTGACCAGTCCTTGGTCAGAAGTCGTCAAGACTGGCCAGAGTTGCCACCATTGTCCTGAAGTAAGCCACTCAGAGCATCCAGGGAGATGATTGATTTAGATCATCGTGACCCATGGTTAGTTTGTCAAGAAGCTGTCTCACGTGAACTGGTTGACAAATATAGTCAATAAGATTTGTAAAATCTTCGCATTTCAAGTGAAACATTTTTAATCCTTTTATATTTCATTCTTTAAGCCTTTTAGATTTTCCTTGAAATATATTTTTATATTCTGCAATAATTAAAAATGGTAATTATGTTTCTCGATATTTTTTTTTTTTTGAAAAATATGAAAGCTAATTAAGTTAATGTATTTGTTTTCCAAACATGCTGCCGATTGCGCTCAACTTAAATGAGAAAAAAAGAAAATGTAGTAAGAAACTCCAACGAGTTTGCAGAATATAATTCATTGAGTATCATGCATGGCTAGATTGACACATGCGTATGAGGTACCGTCTGTAATAAATATGAAGAAGATAAGTTCTTCGTAAAATGTTTAACTGTCTATTGGGGGGGGGGGGGGCGAGTTAAACTCTTTCGTTCCGCGATATTTGACATATTCGTTTCATAGGCTGAAGCATTACGCACTATTGTCTAAAATTAGTTAGTGTTAACTGTTATACTATTGTCCATACCAAGAGGGTTAACCTCTGTTGTGGCGTTTCCAATGCTTCCGCTTGAAGCAATCGTTTATTTTGTAACAATTTATCCATAAACCTTTACACTTGTGTATCCTTCCACATTCCTGTCCTCTGGTTGGTTGCATGGTCGTGCGGTATGCGCGCTGGACTGTCGTTGGGACATGGTTCTGCGTTCAACCCCTGCTCGCTGCCATTCCCCGTCGTTCTGCGGGAGGTTTGGACTAGGAAATAAATTATTATCAACTCTAACAGAAAATCCGAAACATTGAACTTACTTAGACTTAGATCCTCCAGCGCCGTTCAGTGCATTTGGCGGCAAGATGTTTGTCAATGCCGTCAATGTCTGAAACCTCTTCCCACCTGGTGTCCACTGCTCTGAGGTCGTCCTTTAAAGTGTGACGTCAAGTTATACGAGGACGTCTCTGTTTGCGCTTTCCTTGTATTGGCCTCCACGTCATCGCAACTCTTGGTGCGCGTAGTTCATTTTGTCGGAGAACTTGTCCCGCAAACCTCATGCGATGCTCGGTCACAACCTCACTAAGTGGTAGACTCCCAGTTCGGCATAGGATTTCCTTGTTTGAGACCCGATCTGTGTGACTCCCAAAATCCGTCTCAGCCATTTTTGTTAAGCCACATTTAGTTCTGAATTTGGCATATGAATTTCATGTCTCACGTGCATATGTTGGTGTTGGGATGAGGATTGTATTTTTGTCTTGAGTCCAATGGCAATGTATAACATTTTACAAACAAACATTCTACTGGAAAATTGGAAAATGGGCAATGACAGTTTGATACAATATTAAAATTGCATTTATTTAAATGTATTTAAATTAATGAAAGCTAAGAGCATCTTATTATAATTCAAGATTGTGTACTCTACAATTACATTAAAAAAAATATTATTAAACATTAACTCCAAGCGCATCAATGAGTTGTGTAGGTCGACTAGTTGCATAACAATTAAGAGTTATCTGGGGGTAATTAGAGGGCTGGGTTCCAGAGATTGGTATTGAATCATATCATGAATGTTTAAAAAAAAATATTATCTCAGCGATAGCCGAATGTACGATAATGAAACTAAGTCATTAACCTTGTGCATTTGTAATTAGTGATTGATGTTGACTGCATATAAAACATCCGTTCAAAAGGTCTAAGTTTTTATCGCAGTGCAAAAAATTAAAAAGTAAAGAAAATATGTTTCAAAAGAATACTAACGTGAAGGTGTCTCAAAAGGTTTAAAGTCGACTGAAGTCATTTCTAGAAAGCTATTTAACTATATTCATAACATGAAAGTCAACAATTAAAAAAAAAAAAGAAAAAAAACATAATAAAGCATTAAAAGGACTATACTATAATAAGGAGTACATTAGACTGCGGAGATATAAGAAAAGTACAGTAAATCAAGTGACAACGCAGACCCACCTGTGACCTATATATTTTGTTACATCTACGCAGACTAAAGCAATTTCTGCCGGTGGTCTATTTAAGTTTTCTTTTCGGCTTCTTTGTCTGTTGTTACAGCAGAAAACTCTTGTTTCCGAAGTAGATCGTATAAATAATTAAATCACATATATTATAATGGACATATATATTTAAATTTCAAAACATGGCCCTTATAAAGTATACAAAATTCAGTAATCTCTCACCCTTCTATTTTATCCTTTCGATTTATTGTTATTCGGCGACGCATTTCAAGGCTCTACATTCACGCATCTCCAGATTCAAACCACAATGCATCTCTGGATTCATGCCATTACCTAAACATGTCGTTTGTGGAAACTTTTGGAAGAGCTCTCCAGCTAAACCTTTCGTACAAAGAGACAGAAAAAGCGATGGGAAGACATAGAATGGTCAGTCCTGTCATTGAAATAGATTCTAGTCTGGACAAATGACAGAGAAGCATGATGAGAGATGGTCGACAGATCATGTGTGGTGTCCCATCGTTTCAACAAAGGTAGGTGGAGGTGATCTTTCGAAAGCATTTTGCTGCAGTTGATCTCCTCTACCCCAGTGAGGACTGCTGATGTTTTTTTTTAAACATTTTCGTTGCAAGAGTCAATTAGAACCGTTTTCCTTTTGACTTGTTACATGTGATTGCCTTAAGCATCTTTATTGCCCAAGCCTCTATTCTCAAGAACAGCGCTGTTTGCTGTGCCCACGATGGATCTTAAATATTTTTAGTGAACACTTTAGAGAAAATAGAAGTTTTACATATCAGCGCCTTTCTGTATAGCACGCAAGTATCAGGAAGCTTATAAAAACCAATGCTTTTTTTGGTGTATAACTGTTGAATCTATTGTACTTCACTTCCATTTAAAAGGTTAAATAAAAGCGTTAAACTGAGGCCTCAGCCACTGGACCCTTGACTTCTATCCAATATACTTAATGTGGCACTTCCGTGAAAACGTCCGCCAGGGGAAGCGGGAAGGCTAATTACCAAAGCAAACAGGGCTCTGAGTGAGCTACCACTCTACGCTCTAGCGAGTGTACCTGCACGTGGTAGGGGTGTGAGAAAGGCTTGCTAACCAGTACGAAACCCACCGCTCCGTTCCCCAACGGGGCTATACGGGTGGGTGATGGTCCCCTCACGGGTGCGGTGGCTCATTATAGGCAAATGGAGTATATAGATAAAGATAGATAAGATAACGTTTTAAAGACATGAAATATCTCGAAAGTTAGATGAATGGATGCCTGGTCTTGAATAATCTTGTGGTATGTGCTCCGGACTGTTGTTTCGATGGCCCAGGATTCGAACCCTTAGCCGCTACAATCACCCTTCGTTTTGTGGGAGGTTCGGGCTAGTAAGTAATAATATTCAATTCTGAAGGAATATTCGAAACATATAAAACAAAAACTATTAGAAGTTTCCTGAAACACCAAACGCAATTAGACGTAAGTCTTATAACAGAAACTTGTAAAACAAACAAAACAAACATCCACAAACAATTACTGATTTATTGACACTGAAAGATAAACAAGAGAGTCAGTTATTTACACATTCAAGTATCACAGAAGCCTGCCACTGCGGCTTACACCCCTCATCCAATTTAAGACTTTCTACTGCTGACCCTCATCCTTAGTCCTCACTGCGTCTTCATACCCTCACTATTCCCGTCTCTCTCTCTCTCTCTCTCTCTCTTACCCCGCCTCTTGATGGATTAGAACAGAGTGAATAATACCACGGAGTTCCCCCATCCCTTTACCACTGTTATTAATGACCTTTACTGGTTTCCCCCTTACCCCCCCCCAACCCCACACACCACAGCCCACAATGGTACTGGACTATCTTTGTTATGCAGCATATTAGGTGTGCTTTCAATATACCAACTAAATATAAATATATCCCGCCCCCGCCATTTCTTATTTTCACCTTTCACCTTAAACCTCCCACCCCCCGCCCACCCACCTTCCATCCAAGCTATCAAATCAACGAACTGGTTCTTCACACTAGCCGATCCAAACAATTCTGTCCGCCATTTATTTTCTTCAGTACCGATGCCCACATCCTGAAAGGACTTTGGAATGACCCAAGGTCCGCTAGGTTCTCCATTCTCTACTGCCATTATGTCCAATCGTATATATCTCTGTATTACTTCAGGACTTTTTCTTTCTTTTTATTTGCTTATTGGAGAAGAACTTTGTATTAACTCTATTATTAAAATAAAAAAAAAGAATATTTGTCTAGTCACATTTATAATGGTGAAGTGGTATTTCATTGCTGTATTACGCGTAGACGTGTTACGTTGACTGATTAGATTATTCCAACGACTATAGGCCCTAATAGAATTAAAAGTCTATAATCTCTCCTTTTTCTATACTAGTTACCAATGAAAAAAGAAAAGATCTCCAAGCACAAACTCGGAGGCGCCTCAATAAGATCGGCCCAGGGACCAGGGATTTTCAAGCTTTTTTTTTTGTTTTGAAATAACAGCAGACCTAGGTCTAGATTTTTAATTACACGATTCTCTGTGTAATCTGACTAAATTGAAATATAAAAAGCATTACAAATAAGAATAATTATTTTAATGAAGTAATAAACTATGAAGAACTAAAAAGCAATGCGCTCTGGACTGTCGTTACGAGGGACATGGGTTCGAGCCATTAGCGGATCCAGGACGGGAGGCGGTAGGGGCGATCCCCCCCCCCCCCGAAGTAAAGAAATCACACGATTTGTATACGAATTCATTAGTTATGTTAATAATATATACTAATTATTTATATTTCAACCTATTTTTAGATTATTTCGCCCCCCCTCTAGTATGTTGACCGATTTGGTGGGATGGTGAGGTGTCGAAGGCATCACCCCCCCTCCCATAAACTTTTGAGTGGGGGGGGGGCGTCCAATTTATTTGTAGAAATCAAAGCTTGTTAACAGAATCAATTAAATATAGATATAATTAAAACTTGTTTTTGACATTTTAACCAATCTTTATATTATGTCGTTCCCCTGTTAGCCAATTGAGTGTGGAGGCGAATACATCTACTGCCCTTCCCAACTAAACCTTTTGACTGTGGGATGGTCTTACTTTTATTTAGAATTCATAGTTTGTGAACACAATTAGTTGAATTACAATATAATTTTTATATTATGTCGCTATACTTCTGGTATCTTAGCCGATTCGGTGAGGTGGGGGGGGTATTGCTTCTACTGCCCTACCCGCTCTAGCCCTCTGGGTGTGGAGGGGGCGGTGCTATTTTTGTGGAGAAATCCTAGTTTATTTTAACTACATTAGTTGAATATGTCTAAAATACAAGCTATCTATTGATGTTTTAACCAATTTGTATATTATGTCGCACACAGACTCTGCTCTCAAATTGTATCATTAGTAAATATAAAATGAAAAAGGGTTGTACCAGGTGGGAGGGGCGATACTTCAATCGATACTTCAATCGTCCATCGGACAAACCAAAACATTTTTCTTTTTGTATTTTAGTTAAGAAATTTAAAAAAAAATAATTCTTATATCGAGTCACCCCACCCCCTTTTCTTTAATGCCAAATGCAATAATTTAGCAGAAATTATCAAAAGGAGGGAGGATTAGCGTTTTCACTCTACCGCCCTCACCCCTTTCCAGACAAAAACATGATGTTTTAAAACAGAATAGTCAAATAGAGCGACAGAGTTTATGTAATGGCACACTAATTTATCTGAGTTATTTTTGGAAAATTTAGAATTTATACGAAATGTTTCATTATAAGAGTAACAATTGAGATGAGTTCTGAACCCAAATATTATTTCCCAACCTTTACTCATACTGATATTTTTGTATCGTATAAAAATTTTGAGACTATAACTCACTATATGTGCTTGAATCCTAAAACTGCAAATAATTTATAATAGAATCTAGATCTAATTGGCCCCCTTAATTTCTCCACCCACTTCCGAAATATTTTCTTTACAGCTTTGAATTATAGTTCTATAACAAAACAAAGTTACAAACATGCTTATTAAACAAAATGTATCACTGTTAAATGAGCTTTTTTTTTTAAATATTATTTTTTTAAATATTATTTTTCGAATATTTTTTATCTGTCTTAATCTAAATATGTGAGGTATCTTATCTTTTCAAGGAACAAATCGGTTGTATTTGCTATATATTAAGGGCCTGTTCATTGATAGAATATTTTTCAAGTAAAACATTGTTCAAAAGTTCCTTTTTTTAATAGGATGAAATATGAGCTGTAGATGTCAGGAAAATGCGTTTCTGCAGTGAAGAATGCAAGAAAACGCTTTTGGCGTTGGGGCCTCGCCCCGGATCCCACTGGGGGAGCTAAAGGCGCTCTCCCAGACACCCTAGCTGTCAATAGAAAGACCTCAACATGGCTTTTTTTTTTTTTTTTTTAATTCTAACAAATACACACTCCAAAGTTCTGGATCTACTAGTGGTTCGAGCCCTGCCAAACGCCATCCAGTCGCTATGCTGAAGATTAGGGCTAGGATTAGATATCTGAATGAACATTCGGTACATGTAAAACAGACCAAAACAAATGTTACCCAACTAAAACTTTTAATTAAGAGGTTTTAATGTATCGAGCTGACCTAAGACTCGATTCACTGGATAACACAATTCGTCTTATCGCTTATAAATAGATCACAAATTGATTCTCCTGCTCCTGAAGTGGAGGAGTCAAGATGGAAGCAGTGCAGTACAAATTTATTTACTAGCTGTCAGGACCTCAGTGACTACACTCCCGTAAATTGCTTTTGGGGACAAGATATATTCTGTTTTTTCTTCCCTTTGCCATGCCGGATAGTTTGGCTCCCTCAAGCTCGGTACGCCCTTGCACCCCATTGTCTACGTACCGTAGGAGGCGTCCTTCCCTCTTGTCTGAACAAAAAATAAATGCCGTGTGGCCGGACTATAGATACGCCAGGATGAGACAGGGGAGATAAATCTTACAGACAACCGCTACGAAATCAACACATTGAAATCTTGTCTTTTGTGTGTGGGTTACCTCCCCCGATATTGACTTCGCTGACGTACGTGAGTCCAGATGAGAGTGACAGGTTTATTGTCTGCTACCAAAGAAGACACAGAGGCGGTAAGCCATCAGGAGATGCTTGGCTATAGCTAAACAAAAGTACATAAACAATACATGTGATAATACTGAAAACTAAAGAGAGATGATTCCAGAAAAATATTTAATTGTTTAACTCTTTTTAAGTCTATACTATTACTAGGAAATCGACTGTTGTTTCGTGTTGGTGTGATTTATCTAAAGGTTAGTCAGCTACAAAATTAGATACATATATTTGTTCACCAGTAAATTTCAATCGCGGTTTATTGTTATGCAGATTACTATCGAAAATCAATGTGCTAGTATGTAAGGATTAGTCGCGCTGTAAACTTCTTCATGTGTTGAAATATTCACATTGCAGTCACTTGCGGATCTAAGGGGGCTGGTAGGGGCGATCGACCCCCACCCCCAATCGGCCGAACCTGGACTAAGTTTACTAAAGAAATCACACAATTGGTATACGAATTTATTACATATGTTAATTATATATACTAATTATTTATATTTCAACCTATTTTATAGATCATTTCGCCACCCCCTTCTAGTATGTTGGCAGAATTAGAGGCGTGGTAAGGGTGATGGCATCAATCCTGCACCCCCCCTCCACCATTAACTATCGAGTGAGGGGGAGGTTCCAATTTATATGTAGAAATCAAACAGCTTGTCAACAGAATCAATTCAATATCTATACAATGAAAACTTGTTATGGACATTTTCACCAATCTTTATATTATGTCGTTCCGCAGTTGGCCGATGAGTGTGGTGGGCGGGGGCGAATACATCTACTGCCCTTCCCACATAAACCCTTTTGTTAAACTAGAAACGCTACACTTAATAAACAACACCAACACTCTAGCGCCAGATTCAGGAGTCTAGTTATTTACACACTCTCACAGTACGAGGCGACACACAACACTATGATATGAATTTTCTTACATACTACTAACAAACACATAAACACAATGTCAACACCTTAGAGTTGGGGGCGGTCCTATTTTTTTGTGGAGAAATCATAGTTTGTAAACAAAATTAGTTGGATATCTATGTAATATAAGCTACTTATTGATATTTGAACCCATTTGTATATTATGTCGCGTACACACTCTAATAACAAAAATTATCATTAGTAAATATAAAATGAAAAAGGGTTGTACCAGGTGGGAGAGGCGATACATGCAATCGCCCTCCGCCCATCGGACAAACCAACATTTTTTCTTTTGTATTTTAGTTAAGAAATTACAAAATAAAACAAATCTGTCCCTAATATAATTTATATATATTATGAAATAAATTTCTTATATCGAGTTGCACCAGCACTTTTTTTTTATGCCAAACGACATCATTAGCAGAAATTAGAACAAGGAACGAGCATCTTTACTCAATTGATTGTTTTAACTCTACCGCTAATTCCCCATTTCAGACCAAAACATGAAGATTGAAAGCAGAATAGTTAAATATGGCGACAGAGTTTATGTAATTGCACATGAATTTATCATAATTATTTTAAGAAAAACTTAGTTTTGAAAATTTAGAATTCATAAGAATTTCTTTAGTATAATAGTAACAAATGAGAACCCAAATATTTTTTTCCTAGTCGCATTTTTCCAACCTTTGCTCACTTTAATATTCTTCTACTCCATAAATACATTTGGGACAATATCTCACAATAAAAAAAAACTAAACAAAAAAACTAAACTAAACAAAATTTATTAAATTTTTCATAACTTTTGTTTTTTGCGTGGAAGGAGGGTTGGGGTTGAACTAGACCTATATAGATATAATCATCCGACTGTATGCCTACGGTTCGATCCTATTCTTTTAATATTGTAGAAATATTTATCCATAATGAAATCAGTCATAAAGAATATGTTTCTTACATAAACGTTAATGCACAATAAAATAAAAAAAAAAGATGTCTTAATAAATATGTGTGCTTGTAGTTTTGCCTTGAATTAAAACCTTTAGAAAATAAGGGTACACTTTTTAAAAAATTATATTAACTTATTATATAAAGGAAACTCTTATTTATACAGGTGAAGTTGAAAATCTCATTAAATAACATAAATTTAGAATTTCAAATTTAGATCTATCAGCCAAAGAAATAGAAATATTAAATCACTGGAGATTTAAGAAACATTTGATCTGTATAGTGTATAACTATTGTATTGTGTAAAATACATGCTTGACTAACCATGCCGATGTGCTATGTCCTTGTCTGACCACTATAATAAAAAGACAACTAACACTATTGCATAACCGTTAAACGTGCAAGGGAAAAAAAAACAGGGTGGTCTTGTCATTATGGGCTGCACAC
>JAZGLO010006352.1:0-16480 GCA_036873155.1 Biomphalaria sudanica | reverse complement strand
TTATTTCAAAAACCTAATGTGCTATTCTTACTGACTTAGACCCCCCCGCGCCGTTCGGCGCATTTGCCGTCAAGCTGTTTCCTTAAAAATCTGTCAATGGTAATGTCTGAAGCCTTTTCCCACCTGCCATGAGGACCTCCATGAATGAGTGGCGTCAAGTTGTACTAGGATATCATTGCAACTCTTCTTAGGCGTAATTCATTTTGTCGGAGATTATGTCCCGCAAACCTCATGCGTCACTCTCTCACAATCTTACTAAGGGGTCGACTCTCAGTTCAGCATAGGATTTCCTTGATTTAGACCCGATCTCTATAACTGACTCCTAAAATCTGTCTTAGCCATCTTTGTTGAGCCACATTCTCAATTTCGGTAGATGACTATTCACTGCACTTTATTAATGGAGCACTGCCACTGGTAAAAATGTGTAACCTCTCTTGAAAACGCTCTTGGAATTAAGTGACTGTAGTTTGCTTTAGATTTTATATCGAAAAGAGAAGTTTTATCGTCAAAAATATATGTTGGGGGTTTTCCATCTCAAAATGCTCTGTATGGGGATCTTAAACTCAAAACCATTTGGAGGGTTTTTAAACTTTAAAAAAAAAGCCATCTGTAGAAGAGTGGTTTAAACTCAAAACCCCTGATTGGATTGGCTATGTTCAAATAATTTTAGTGTGTAATTTGCTTTTTTTTTTATATTGAAGAGGTATTTTTAGCATCAAACCCTCTCTGAATGGGGGTTTAAACTCAAAACTCCTTTTGGCAACGCTCAGAGTATTTTGAGTTCGTAATTTTCTTTTTTTCTTACACTGAAGATATATTTTTTAGCCTCAAACCCCGCTGGCGGGGGATTAAACTCAAAACCCCTTTGGTTACGCTCATAGATTTTAGAGTGAGTAATTTGCTTTTATTTATATTAAAGTACTGGAGGCGAGTTTAAACTCAAAACCCCTTTGACTACACTCATAACATTTTGAGTGTATAATTTGCTTTGTTTTTATTATTGAAGAGGTATTTTTAACCTTCAAACCCCGCTGAATTGGGATTTAAAGTCAAAACTGAATCAAAAGTCAAAACCCATTTAGCTACGCTCATAACATTTTGAGTGCGTAATTAGTTTTTTTTTTATGTTGAAGAGGGGGTTTATCGTAAATTTTAGACGGGGTTTTAAAATCAAAATCTTTCTTAACATTGCTCTTGGAATTAGGGGATTTTCATTTTATCATTTTTTTTTGGTTTTGTTTTATAGAAGAGGGAGAGTTAACTGCAAAAACCCCAGGTAGGTGGTTTAAAACTCAAAACCTATGGTAGGGGGTTTTAAACTCAAAACCCCCGGTAGGTTTTTTTAACTCAAGCCCCTCTGATAGGGATTTTAAACCCGAACCCCCCTGGTAGAAGTTTTTAAACTCGAACCCCCCTGGTAGGGGGTTTTAAACTCAAAACCCCCTGGTAGGGGGTTTTAAACTCAAAACCCCTTTGGTTGTGCCGGGGCAAGTGATGGTTTAGTATTAAAATCTCACCTAAAATAAACAAAATCAAAGCTAAAAATCAGTCACTAAATTTCTATCCTCCCCTTCGGGGGGGGATTTCATTTCGGGGGGGGGGGGTTGAACCTTCGACCCCCCCCCCGGCTACGCCCATGCATGTTAGAGCTATTGGAGAAAACTAAACGAAAAAAGAAACATAAAGTACGTTTATCCAATGATGCAGAGACACATTGAATATAAATGAAAAGAAGCACCAAGGACAAGTTTTTAAATACGAGAAAAATGTGAATTAAATTTGCCTAAATCAGGGACTGCGAGTGATGTTCGAACCAGTGACCCTGGAAACGACAACACCGCCTAGCAGTAACGCACTGCAAAGCAAACATAACGTCTCAACCATAGGAATGCATTAGAAAACAGTACTCTGGTCCAGAGTCATTCGTCCATGTACAAATCACCACCTCAGTGGTCAATGGTCACATGCTCCAGTCATTGTTTTTATTATTTTCATTTTAATTCACTATTTTCTCTCATTTCAGCTATTTCATAAAAGAAGCCTTTCCAAAACACTCACGATTTTTAAAGACAGCCTGCACCCATTAAACCACTGTTACATCAGATCTGAACGAAGTGGTCGTCTCCTTTCCATTAGGACTAAAACAGAAAGATTTAAAAACTCCTTCATCCCACTTTCGGTCAGAGTGTTACAAGATCATCTGTCATCATCAAGAAGTACATAGAAGTCTAATTTATAAAACGCTGGTTGTGAATCTGTATGTGCTTTCGTGTGTGAATGTTGTTCGTATTTGCATCTATATTGTTATTGTACAGTAGTTACCCTGAGGTTGTCAATTGTAGTCAAACTAAATTTCCATTTGATTGGATCAATAAAAATTATCTTATCTTATCTTATCTTACCTTATCTTATCTTTAAAACGTGGTTCCCTGGTGCTGCTTTTCATGTATATTCAATATGTATGTATCATTCCTTTGTTTCAGCACCTAGCTGCACATTTATAGTTAACTTTACCGAACAGTTGTTTTTGAAATAGCTAGAGATGAAAGATATGTTGATCTGTTGATATGTTGATTTTAACACTGGATTTGCTCTCCTGACTCGTCATCTAAACATCGTCTTTGCTGTGGTTAGGTTTCTAAATATCTAGTACTACTTAGTTTGAGAGGAGGCGCGGTGGTTGAGTGGTAAAGAGCTTAACTTCTGAATCTGTGGTCTTGGGTTCGAATCCTGGTAAGGACTTGACGTTTTAATTTTGGGATCTTTGTGCGCCTCTAAGTCCACCCAGCTATAAATGGTACATGGCATTAATTGGGGAAAAGTGATCGTTGTGCTTGGCCAAATTAAGACCCGCGGGCCGCAGGTAATACATGTCTAGTATATATATATTATATATATATATATATATTATATATATATATATATATATATATATATATATATATATATATATATATATATATATATATATATATATATATATATATATATATATATATATATTGTATCTAGACTGGACATGGAGATCTCTAACACTACACAAAAATGTCGTGAAAAACTTTACAAAGTTGAAACAAGTCGTTGCTTTGTAAAGTAGTTATAAGATGTAAAGAATGTTTTATTTATCAACCCTAACCTATGTAACTGAACATCGAAATTAAATGTACTCTCGTCTCATAATTATTATTTTGCAAATTTCTAGATACATAATGTAGATCGAGAAAGATTTAGGTAATCAATTTATTTCAATGTACAAAAATAATAATAAGGCTAGTCTTCGAGTCCGAGATTAGTGAGGAATGCAGTATTTCCCGTGGCTGCGCAGTCCCAGCTGTGACCTACATATTTTGCCACAAATGTATCATAAAAGGATTAAAATCAACAGCCTTCCATTATTTCGATCTAGAATTATCGAAACATTATCTCAACTAACAGGAAAACACCATAGATTGGCGTAAATATATAGTTTTGTGATTTAAATTAATAATCACTTATTCTTGTTAAATTTCGCAAAAATGGTATTGCATTATTTATAATTTTTGAAAACAAAAATACAGATTCTCCCTGATTTGGGGTGACTTCCCTTACAGCTTAAAAAAGAGTTACGTACATAACAATCTATACATATAGATATATAGGTCTGTGATATGGTAATTATCGGATAAGAAATTGTTTCCGGTTTCTGATCTAATAATAATAAAAATAATAAGGCATGTCTTCGAGTGTTTTCAACTTTAGGTATAGTATATAAATATATAGGTCTGCGACCAATGCATAATTATTTTTTTTTCGAAAACATAGTTTCGCAGGTTATTGGGAAATTCCTCAACTTATTTTTTGATCAATATTTTTAGAAATACTTTACATTGTTTGTTGATGTTTCAAAACGAATTACAAAATGTTATCTTTCTGAATTCATTTAATTAAAAAAAAAAAGGTCGACAGAAGATAATTTTAGAAGCAGATCCAAAAGGTTAGCTTTCACTAAACAAAGTATTTCGATACCAAAGTTATGATTACCTACATTTAGGTTCTAGACATCTATAGCGATACTGGGATCTAACTTATTGTCTCATCATTGTGTCTCCATTTTAAAATTTTTTTTTCTAAATCTAGATCTGAGTAGATTTAACAAATATCAATCAATCTATCTATCTATCTATCTATCTATCTATCTATCTATCTATCTATCTATCTATCTATCTATCTATCTATCTATTTATATGTCTGTCTGCCTGTCTGTCTATCTATCTATCTATCTGTCTCAGTCGGTCTATCTGTCCGTCTATCTATCTATCTATCTATCTATCTATCTATCTATCTATCTATCTATCTATCTATCTATCTATCTATCTATCTATCTATATCTATATATCTATATATCTATATATCTATCCATCTATCTATCTATTTTTCAACACTTCCATCTATCTATTGTAGTAGTAATAATTACAGCTTTTATATAGTGATACTTTCATAATTATAGCATGCTCAGAGCGCTATGGTCCAATCTCATTTGTGGACCAGTTGGGGGTGGGGGAGGAGTATCTGGGAGAAGGTTTTCCGTGCAGCCCTTAGGCACTGAGTAAACACAACTCTGATCGAGTCGGGTGTCGAACCTTGAGCCCCCTTCATAGGTAGCCGGAAATAATATGAAATAATATTTTAAACAAAATGTGACTCAATTAAAAAAAAAAAAAAAAACAGCAACACTCCCTTACTCTCGGGCTAATAATAGACAATGCATCCTCGGTTTGGGACCCCTTCAACTCAAGAAAACATTTACGAAACTAGAACGGACACAAAATAAAACAATAAGGTTTATACTAGACGAATATTTACATTTGATTAGAATAACAGCTTGAGTAAAGTCACTAAATTTAGAAAGCCTTCAGGATAGAAGACTTAAAAGTACATTAGCAATTACTGTAATCATGGCCAGTGCAAGTCCCAATACCCGTACATTGATACAGATCACATCATGGGATACTGAAAAAGTCTGATTCATTGTTCTGATACCGAAGCCAGTCTCATTGTTCTGATACCGAAGCTAGTCTGATTCATTGTTCTCTTTATTATTTAGCCAATGGAAAAATGAAAGCAAGGCATGATGCACCTGTCTCAAACCTCAATTTAAAGTGTAATTAATATTACTTTTCCCTTAAATGACGTCATGCTTTGACCTTATTTTTTTTCTTTTTCATGTTCACAAGGAGAATATTTTAAGAAACAGGCATGATAAATCCAGTTACAGCTTTAACCTTAAGCGCTTTAGTCATCGTGATTACCGGTCAGTATTATATTTTTTTACAAAGCTTATATCAATTCATTCTAGATAAAATGTTTTTAATTACGGTGTTTCATGTACAATTTTTTTACGACTTCCGTTTTAAACAAGTCTAAAAAAAGAAATAAAATTGGTGCAGATTATTTGAATTCGTAATCTAATGAAATAAAAAAAAACCCTTCAACCTTCGCACTAACTGGCAAGTAACGTTACAACCTGTGGGCTGTATATGCCAACAGCTCTTTGCTGCGAGGTGGGGGAGGGGCTAGCTAGGGCTTGTGACCTTTGACCACTGGGGGTGGTAATTTGCATACGGGCGAAATGACTTTGGATCAGAAGAATGTCTTTTTGGTCATTCCGATGGTCTAGAGGTTAAGTTTGCTTGGTGCGTTATCGCTAGGCGGTGGTGTCGAATCCAGAGTCACGGGTTCGAGCCTCGGTCGGCGCATGCCCTTATTTTCGTAGCATTTTAATTTACTACTTTCTCTCTTAACAACCTGAACCCTGGTGCTGCTATATGTATGTATCACAGGTTGAAACGTTGCAGGTTGATTTGAGGCTATATAGCCTTAAAGTATAAATAATTAATTTAAATAAGCGTAGTGGACTAGAGGAGGCGCGGTGGCTGAGTGGTAAAGCGCTTGGCTTCTGAACCGGATGTCCCGGGTGAAGACTGGGATTTTTAATTTCGGTACTTCTGGTGCATCTAAGTCCACTACGCTTTAATGGGTGTCACAAGACGCTAGCAGTGTGCTGGCGCCTGCTTAAACTGGTCGTGGTCTAGGGTGATTCTGGAGGCCCGACTGTTGACGCTGGAACTTTGGTGGCTTTAGCCCTGTCGCGATTTTGGTGTTTGTCTATATAATTAGGATATAAAACTAAACACCTGAATATAGTTAGAAAAACTTAGGCGTATAACTTTTTTTACATACAATATAGAATCTTCCAAATAAAACTTTTACATACAGGTACATCAACAAAACTGGCGACTAAACTAAGATCTCTAATGACTATGATCGTTAGATTTCACTATAAGTTTCTCGTACAAGATTAGGAAGACAAGCAGAAGCGGGAAATGCGACCGTCCGCTCTACAAAACCCACGCTTCCTGTGCGTTCGTTTCATGCGCAAAATCCCTCCCATGTGGACTACCCAGCAACACTGGTTACGTCCACATGCATCATTGGAGATGCAAAGCCTTGGCTCTGACCAGGTGTTCTGCTTCACGCACACACAAACGGGTGTGGGCTCACAGCGGTTTGTGACAATGGGTACCTGACATTAGTTGTCGAAACGTAAAGGTTTAGTGTTTGTTGTGCAGGTCACATGACACCCTTGTAAGCCCTATAGATCACAACGTCTGAAAGGGGAACTTTAGTTGTTTTTTTTTACTGGTCTAGAAATTATTTATGTCGAGCAAACGATACAAGTTCGCGTATTTCTGCATGTAGACATTATTCATTTAAGAGTTTACTAAATGAATGTTCTTCTAAGGCAAGATCTAAAGGTCTATCTTTAGAATATTATAAAGTCTAGTAGATACATACATTCGCTTGACCAGGATCTTTTTTCGGTAGGAAGGGGGGTTGGGGCGGGGTAATTTATTTTTTTTAAAGTCTAACATTCATATCAGGTATTGTCTTTGTACAAAGCTTATATAATCTTACTTTCGCTATCTGTCTTAGGTTTGTCTGTCTGGGTGTCTGTCTAGCCTAGAGTTTGTGTACGTTATTTATGCGAAACCCATTCTTAGATCAACCTGAAATTTTGCAAAATTTATTTTTTATTTGACAACACAAGAATCAATTAAAAAAAAAGATTAAACCATTTGTTAAGTAATTATTGCTAATAAATTACTTTGTTTGGTATCTCAAACAAAGGAAATATATAATACTTGACTAATTTGATGGTATAAGCTAAATAAGTCCCCTTTATTTTCGGCTGACGTGTTAGGCTTAGTGAGCACAAACATGAAATAGAAGCAACAGATAACTATACACATTTCACGTTCATAAGCTCTTCGATAGCAGAGTGGTAACCGTGTTGGCCTGAGAAGCCTGAGAAGGATTGAGCCATGAGTTCAGATCGTCCCCCCCCCTTTTTTTTTGTTTTTATAAATGTTTTGTTAGTCTAGATCAGTGATGCCCAACCTAATTCAACCTGCGGGCCATTTTAATTTCCGACACTCATGTCGCGGGCCACATAAACAAAAAAGGTTAAAAAACAACAAAAAACAACAACTTGAAATTGACCTGAAACTATTTCATTAGAAACCATTGGATCTAGTAAGTACATGAATAATTTGGTCTAGTTGAAGTCAAGCCTTAATCTATTTTTTTCAACGTACCTGGAAATGGCTTTAGTTCTCTATTTAAATTTTGAGCAACTTAGTAGTTATCCTTGCCATTAAGTTTTGTTTTTGTCTCTTTTTGATCAATATTCTCAGGTATCCTCCACGTCATAGTTTTTTTTTTATACTGTTGCTGTAATACTGTATGTTGTTTAGTGAAACAGCCAGACTTTTTTTTATAAAAAAAAAGTTTGTTGTCTTATTACTATGTTCCACAAAAAAGATCCGTTTAATGGTTCTAGTAGATTCTTAATTTCCTTTTCATAAAGGCACAAATGTAGCTCGTGGTACCAATTTATCAGAGGAATAGTGAGGGCCCTAACGTAGGTAAAGATACATTTTTCAACTTTTATATTTTTTTAATGGGTGGGAAGATTATCTACACTTTATACCAACGTTTCGGCAGGCCGGATGTAACCTCGTCACGGGCCGGATCTGGCCCGCGTGCCGTATTTTGAGCATCTCTTGTCTAGATGTATTACAAATTAAATTATATGACAGATCCAAATAAATTGATTCAAAAAGCTTAATATAAGCTATGTATTTTTTAATATTTTTTCTTGTTAAAAAGGTGTATTTAATGCTATTATTTTTCATTTTTCAATTTCTGTACAGCCCAATTCACATGTCTGTCGGTCTTGTCTGAGTCACAATGCAAACTGATGTCTCACTGTGACTCTGAGTTTTATCCGAATTGCACCTGTTCCACATGTTCAACACATTTTTATGGTTCTTTCTGCCAGTATAGTAAGTATCTCTACCTTAAGTCAGTGTTTCTCTAAGATTTATGGTGCTTTCTGTCAGTATAGTAAGTAGCTCTACCTTTAAGTCAGTGTTTCTCAAAGATTTATGGTGCTTTCTGTCAGTATAGTAAGTAGCTCTACTTTAAGTCAGTATTTCTCAAAGATTTATGGTGCTTATTGTCAGTATAGTAAATATCTCTGCTTTTAAGTCAGTGTTTCTCAAAGATGTATGGTGCTTTCTGTCGGTATAGTAAGTAGCTCTACATTTAAGTCAGTATTTCTCAAAGATTTATGGTGCTTATTGTCAGTATAGTAAGTAGCTCTACCTTTAAGTCAGTGTTTCTTAAGCCTTTAACAGTGGCCCCCATTATGGAATGTATCTTCATATTTCTGATGTTTTTGGTTGTGTAGGTTGAATAGTTTATCTCTCTCTCTCTCTCTCTCTATATATATATATATGATTCTGCATTGCTTAGATAAACCATTTGTATACTAAAGTTTATATTCCTTTAACTCGTCCAGAGAACCTAATGTCTCACGAGGAATCACTAGTGGAAGTGCATAACGCACGAGAAATGGGTCAGCTCTACGATGAGAATCTCTCTACCTTTAACGAAGTCTCATTGCACGAACAGCTAAATATCACATTTATTAAGCCATTGGTATTTCTATACATCCGGATTGTAGCTAATGAATGTAAGTACTAGGTACTTAAGTTTTTTTTTATGGTTCAATCTCATATGTTGACCAGTGGGGAGGAAGGGGTATCTGGGAGAAGGTTTTCCGTGCTGCCTTTAGGTGCTCAGTAAGCACAACTCTGCTCGAGTCGAACCTCTATTCCTCTTTATAGGTAGCCAAGACAAGCCAAGTTGAAGCGTACTAAGTCTCTCGACCACGCTTCCCATAATAATAAAAATTTTTATTATCCATAAGGAAATGTGTCTTACAATGTGTGCATTACACCAAAGAAAACATTATAGTTATAGAAAACCCAAATATACATTCACACCAGACTCAGTCATAATTTACATGCGAAAAAGTTTATATTAGATAGTTTCTAAAAAATGATTTGATTGCCAGGGGAACAAAAGAGTATTTTGAGTCTGTTTGTCTTTGCTATCGGTGTCTTGTATCTCTTTTGTGATGGTAAAAATACTTAACACTTTATATGATTGCTATATATGTAGAACACTTATTAAAATAAATAGAAAATAACTAAATTATCAATACAATCTCTATTTTATGTTCTAGCTATAGGGCGCAATATGTCCATAATATTGATTGCTTCAACTAATACCCTGCAAGAATGTAATATGACCCATTCTCACGTTGTCGACAAGAACACCACAGATATCTACTGCAACATTACCAACACCATTAGTAAGATCCTCATCACGTTCGATAAAGCGTACCGAATCTGTGAGATATTCGTAAACGGAGGTACTTTATGCTTATTTTGATGAAAGACATAATTAAAAGTAATTCGTTATTAATTAATGGTGAAATAATTATAGCTTTTATATAGCGCTACTTTCATGCTCAGAGCACAAATCTCATTTGTGAACCAGTAAGGGTGGGGTATCTGTGAAAAGGTTTTCCGTGCTGACTATAGGCGCTCAGAAAACAACTCTGCTCGAGTAGGGGGTGGAACCTCGAGCCCCCTACATAAGTAGCCAAGACAAGCCAAGTTCAAGTTAGCCTCTCGACCACGCTTCCCACATTAATTAATTGCTATTTATCGTTACATTGATACTGACCATTGGGAAGACACAGTTGAAGAGAGATGGTGACCAAAAAGGTATGGACGGCGAGAAAACATGGGCTTCAGCTCTGGAGAAAACATGGGCTTCAGCTCTGGAGAAAACATGGCTTCAGCTCTGGAGAAAACATGGCTTCAGCTCTGGAGAAAACATGGGCTTCAGCTCTGGAGAAAACATGGGCTTCAGCTCTGGAGAAAACATGGGCTTCAGCTCTGGAAGAAAACATGGGCTTCAGCTCTGGAGAAAACATAGGCTTCAGCTCTGGAGAAAACATGGGCTTCAGCTCTGGAAGAAAACATGGGCTTCGGCTCTGGAAGAAAACATGGGCTTCGGCTCTGGAAGAAAACATGGGCTTCAGCTCTGGAAGAAAACATGGGCTTCAACTTTGAAAGAAAACATTGGCTTCAGCTCTGGAAGAAAACATGGGCTTCAACTCATTTGCTATTTAACTCTTTCTACACGTAATTATGTACCACATTCTGGTGGAATCAACGTTGGCATCGTCAGTTAGGAGAGAAAGAGTTAAAGCAATACCGTTTTTCACGTAGCATTATGAAGCTAAGTTTATTTTTAAAGCTTTAGTCAATTCATAAAATATAGGTCATGGGTTTATATCTTTATGTCGCTTTGCATTATAAATTTTGTTCTTTAATCCTGATCCCTACATACTTTCTGGGTGGGCTGTTAACTCTTTCTCTCCGAAATTTTTTTTCCACGTTTTGAAGGAATTCTTTATTTGGCTCATTACTATTTCACTACCCCTGTTATGATTGGGCTTCAATAGCTTTGTTGTTTGTCATCAGAAAATATTGTAATTAGTATAGAATTAAAGGGAAATGTATGCCCCTTTTATATA
This sequence comes from Biomphalaria sudanica, assembly GCA_036873155.1. NCBI lineage: Eukaryota > Metazoa > Mollusca > Gastropoda > Planorbidae > Biomphalaria > Biomphalaria sudanica. The sequence goes on along the minus strand of JAZGLO010006352.1, from coordinate 5,484 downwards.
ATTCATAGTCAAGTTTAAAAATGTAAACATCAATTAAAAATTATTGAGGTCAAAATCAATCAACGATGGCATCGTCGATTAGAGAGAGAGAGAGCTAACTCACTTATTCATTGCTAGGTCGCAACATGGCTTGCGGCCAAGAAATTGAGATGTCCTCTGTTGCTCATGGGTTTTGTGACAACGACATAGCAGATGGTATAACACGCTACAACTCTACATCCGAAGAAGGTGGCTGCGTTCGTTCGGACAGTTATGACCTACACCCCCACGTTTCACTGACCTTCGGCTATCCAGTGCTGCTTTGGCGATTGGTTTTCTACGTTGCACGTAAGCGATATTGTATCAACCAATCTATCTATCTATCTAATTATCTATATATATCTATATCTATCTATCTATCTCAATCTATCTATCTATCTATCTATATATCTATATATATATACATGTATGTATTATTATATATGTATAACAGGGGGTTCTCAACCTGTGGGTCGCGACCCCTTGGGGGGTCGATTGACGATTTGGCAGGGGTCGCCTAAGACAATCGAAAATATGGATTGTTATTGTCTTTTCTTCTATTGCTGTGTGTGTGTGGGGGGGGGGGGGGTCGCGGCAGAGTTGGGGATTGTAAAAAAAAAGGAAAAAAGGTCGCCGAGCATAAAAGGTTGAGAACCACTGATGTATAATATTACGAATCTCTGTTTTTTGTGGTCCACTGTTAACTAAGGTTTCGTGTGGCAACACAGCGAGCAAATGTCTTTTCTTTCCCAAACTAATGTCTGGTTTCCATTAGAGCTGGGTTGACTCTGAGACGCAACAAATCGCAGTCTTCACTAGGATGCAAATTTGGGACCCTCCTATTCAGAACCCAAGCCCTTTGCCACGCAGACACCGCGCCTCCATATATATATATATATCTTACTGTCTGTTTATCTAATGATAACATTTTATAAATTTAAAAAAATTCCATCAGCAATAAAATTTTATAAACATAAATATTCTAACTTTGTTCTATATTCTGGGTATAGGTATAGTTCCGGACGACACCTTAAGGAATTTTAAAATGACCTTTTACGACACAAATCTTGTTCCGATTCATGAGTATTTAGAGGCTACGAGCAGCTTCCATGAGGTCTACACACTTGACCTCCTGCTGTCTCGCCCTGTTAAAAGTTTGACGTTAAGCCTTTGTGAAGCTAGTGAGGCGCTAAGTCTTTGTGAGATTGAAACTTATGGAGGTAAGGTCACGTGTTAGAGTCATGGTCTAGTTTGTGTCGTTAACTGGACAAAATAGCGCAAAAAAAAAAAAAATACAGCGCCGACAAAATAGCGCAAATAGAATAGAGCGGACAAAAAAGAGGGGAGAAAATTGGCGCTAAAATAAATAGCGATAACAAAATAGCGAAAAAAAAACAAAACGAGGCTACAAAGACAGTTTGTGTGGAAACTTAGACTGAAAATTGGCCCCCGAAGTGATTCACACAGGCAAGAAAAAAAGGCAGGTTTCAATATTTATCAGAATTTAAGTCTATCAAAGACAAATGACAAAAGGCAAGAAAAAAAGGCAGGTTTCAATATTTATCAGAATTTAAGTCTATCAAAGACAAATGACAAAAGGCAAGAAAAAATTCAATATTTATCAGAATTAAGTCTATCAAAGACAAATGACAAAAGGCAAGAAAAAAGGCAGGTTTCAATATTATCAGAATTTAAGTCTATCAAAGACAAATGACAAAAGGCAAGAAAAAAGGCAGGTTTCAATATTATCAGAATTTAAGTCTATCAAAGACAAATGACAAAAAAAAATGGAGAAAAAAAGGTTAACAGATCTCGTGTGGTGCCCCAGCGGTCCAGCAGACCAAAGCATAGGTGAAAGTGAATGTGAAGTGAAATCTGAACCTGGCGTAACTGATGTCTTTTAATGAATATCTAAGTGATCTAATTGTTTTGTAAAGGGCCAATATCTTATTCCATAAGAATAAAACTCGTTGCAAACTATAGTCAGATCCACTCCTGTTAAACCTAAATCTTCTAAAATTAATACAACAGCCTCACTAAACAAACCTACTAAAGAAATAATACCAAAATACCTTAAAACCCTAGTAATAAATTTTCAAAGCATTAGGAACAAAACAGCAGACTTGAATGTGAGAAACCAAACATAATTGCAGGAACAGAAACTTCTACATCCTGAAATTTATAATGCAGAAATTTTTAATAGTAATTATGAAATTTTTAGAAAAGATAGGGCTGATAATCATGGAGGAGTTCTTCTAGAAATAAAAAAAAACACTCTTATAGCAGAAGAAATTACCTTACCTAACTCAAAAAATTTAGAATCAACATTTAGTAAAATTAATACCACCTCAACATCCCTAATAATAGGCAGCATTTACAGACCACCAAATTCTAGTTTAGAATACATGCAGGAACTATGTAATCAGATTACTACACTTAAAGAGACAAATAAAAATGCAGTTTTTTGGATTAAGAGTGATTTCAACCTACCTGATATAAATTGGAAAACACTAACCATAGATAAACACCAAAACCTCAAGGACATAAATCGGCTTTTTATAGAAACTTTACACAACCTAAGTTTAGATCAAATCATTAAAAAGCCAACTAGATTAAACAACACATTAGATCTCTTCTTAACCAACAGACCTGGATTAGTAGTTGGTTATGATATTATCCCTGGTCTACCAGACCATGAGATCATAAAAATACACAGTCAGATAAAAGCAGTAGCCAATTCAAAACCCAAAAGAAAAATCTTACTCTGGAATAAATGTAACCTAACACAACTACACCAAGCTGCATTAAACTTTCAACAAACATTCTTATTAGAAAAAGACATTAACCAACCAGTCGATGACCTCTGGAATTTCATTAAAAACCATCTTAAAAGCATTATAAAAAATCATATACCAACTAAATACACATCAAACAAAATAAATAAATGCTGGTTTAATAATAGACTAAAGAAGCTTTGTAAACAGAAGGAAAACCTATATATAAAATTTAAAGAAACTAAGGCAGAAAGAGTTTACAAAAAGTATATAAAAATTAAACACCTAACCCAAAAAGTAAGCAGACAGCTGCAGAGTGAATACATAATCAATGTAATATCTAAAGATAACAACAAAAACCTATGGTCATACATTAAGTCTAAGAAAATGGAAACAACAGGCATAGCGCCATTAAAAGATGAACATAACATAATACATAATGATAATGAAACTAAAGCAAATATCCTAAACAAATACTTTGCATCAGCATTCTCAGCCCCAGGAGACAAAGACATATTACTGAATTTGAACCAAGTAGACAACATAGAAGATATAGTAGTAGAAGAAAATGGAATTCAAAAACTATTAGCCAACACCAAACCAAATAAAGCTTCTGGACCTGATGGTATTCCAGCTAGATTACTCAAAGAACTAAGCAATGAGCTAGCCCAAGTGTTCAAAATACTCTTTCAGGCTTCACTTAACCAGGGCAGAGTACCAAAGGCCTGGAAAGAAGCTAATGTCACCCCCCTATTTAAAAAAAGGAGAAAAATCTGACCCAGGAAACTACAGACCAGTATCACTTACCAGCATCACATGTGAAATCCTAGAACACATAATATGTAGCAACATCATAAACCACTTAGACAAACAAAATGTCCTCACACCATACCAACTTGGCTTTAGGAAATATAGATCATGTGAAACACAACTAATAGGATTAATTGATGATTTTTCTCAAGGTTTAGATAATAGTAAACAAATAGATGCTATCTTACTAGATTTTTCTAAGGCTTTTGACAAAGTTCACCACCATAGTTTGCTTAAAAAATTAAAATATTCTGGCATTAATGGTCCACTGCATCAGTGGATTAAAGATTTTCTGATAGGGAGAGAACAAACTGTAATAATAAATGGCTCTAAATCAACACCGATAACAGTAAACTCAGGTGTACCTCAAGGAACAGTCTTGGATCCACTACTATTTTTAATTTACATAAATGAATTACCAAATTGCATTAGTTCAGGAACAAAAGTCAGATTATTTGCAGACGATTGCATAATATATAGAACAATAAAAACAACACAATCACAGATATTTTACAAAGAGAATTAGATGAATTACAGAAATGGGAATCAAATTGGAGCATGTCTTTCCACCCAGAAAAATGTCAGTTGTTAAGAGTAACAAAAAAACTAAAACAAATTAATTCCACTTTTCTTATGCATGGCAAACCAGTAACACAAACGCAAAATACCTCGGTGTTGTAATAAATGAAAAACTGTCATGGAATCCACATATTGATGAAAATAAAAAAAAATTAAAAGCATTAGGATTTATTAAAAGAAATTTCTATAAATCAAATAAGAACATAAAACTAAAATGTTATTTAACCTTGGTTAGGCCAATAATAGAATATGCATCCTCCGTTTGAGACCCCTCAACTCAAGAAAACATTAAGAAACTGGAACAGACACAAAATAGAGCAGTGAGATTCATAACAAATGAATATTCACATTTGACTAGAGTAACACCTATAGTAAAATCACTAAATTTAGAAAGCCTTCGGGGCCGTCCATAAAGTACGTCACGCTATTTTAGGCCATTTTTGACCCCCCCCCTCCCCCCTGTCACAAAGTGTCACAAATCTCGGGACCCCCCCCCCCCTAAAGTACGTCACACTTTAAAAAAAATTTAATTAACAACTAATTAAAATTTAATCGAAAACTTAAAACGCACTTCACTATTAAACTGCCTTAAAATATAAATATTAAAAGAACTATCAGATTATTAAATGACTTTAATAGTAGAATAACTATTGTCAACAGTTGTCACAGTTATTCTTTGAAACAATAACCCAATCAATTGAATTTGAAAAAAAATTGCAAAAATTAGACTTGACAATTATATAATAAACATCAATTTATATCTGCTACCTTTTCATTTAAAATGGGTGAGGTCAACTTTTAGATAATCTTCCGATTATGGATTCTATTGACACAGGATAATAATGATTATATTATACAAATATTACCTCTGAATCCTAAATATTTTGTATTATAATACAAATTCCGAATTTCTTGATCAGTGATATAATTATGCAGCAGACAACAAAGAAATAAAACCACTTCCGGTAAGGCTACCGTCACATAAAACAAGGCTTCGCAACAGTATATACTAGCGCTCCTAACTAGCATGAGGAATTGGGAACAACACATTGAAAGATACGCATTTCATGCTATTTTGACATAAAACAAATTCAAGTGTTTCACAAAATTTTTGAAAGTTATTTTTGAAACTATTAGTTTTACTAAAAAAATAAAAAATAAAATTAGTAATAAAATTAAAAATATATAAAATGTGACGTCACACTTGGCCTGACCCCCCCCCCTCCCCCCTGTCACAAACTGTCACACTTTCTTACACCCCCTCCCCCCCCTTGGAGCGTGACGTACTTTATGGACGGCCCCT
>JAZGLO010006351.1:0-27483 GCA_036873155.1 Biomphalaria sudanica | reverse complement strand
AATGGTTTGTAGAAATTGAGATTTCCTATAATCAATTGTAGGCCGGGTGGTATGGTAATGCGGAAAACTCAAAAAAAAAAAAAATTTAAAAAAAAATCCTGAAATATATATAGACAAAAATTTTTTATTTTGGGGTGTCATTCCGGCCTGCTATTTTGTGACGGGTGAATACTACTTGTTCTCCCCCCCCCCTTCTTTTTTTTTCGTAAGGTAACTCTAGTCCATCCGACTTGCAGAAATAAAAGAGTGATCTTTCCTTTACTTCTTGCGTGTCCAAACTCTTGAGCCATGAAGAGAATTATATATAGAGAGAGAGATGGTAACTAAAATAACATGTAACCAAAAGTGTAGCAATCTGTTATATATACGCTTCATAGCAGTGGAGAGGGGTAAAACGGATACCGTTCGTAAAACTACAATCTTTTTGCTAAATTTCCGCGCTTAATTTTTTTGTGTTCAATATTATCATAAGACCGATCAGAGGAGTTGCCCAAAAGCCAGGATCACGTTTAAGGGGTAAGATAGCTGGGACCATTGCAGCATAGGGGAGTCTGGAAGGTTCTCAAACACCCAAACAGGAAGGACAAAGGTTGGCAGTTAAACAGAAAGGATCAGGCAATTTTGGCACGGCTTTGCACGTGAGACTGTCTCGATAGGAGCCTACTTCGCTAGGATCCGGGAGAAACACAATCCCAAATGTCGAAATTGTCACACGAGTGCTCAGAAGCACATTCGAAGATATTTCTAGTCTTGGATTAGATAAAACTGGTGCATGCGGGGGTCTTGCCCTGTACGGAGACGCAAACCGTACAGAACACTGCCAGATACCTGAAGGAATTGATCTCAGCATGAAGCCTTAGTGCATGTAGGCTTACAATGTTTGATGTCCCAACGTCCAACAGACTAAGGTATAGGTGAAGGTGAGGGCTGTAGAATCAAATGTCGAATCTCTTAGTCTTGTAGCAATATAGCGTCATTGGCAATGTTTAGTTTATCAATTTCAAAATCACACCAAATCTTCCTGATTTCCTTTTTTACATTTTTTTCTTAGGTTTCATTTTATCTCCTCCACATTTCTTCATACCACATTCACATCTTTTTTTTTTACTGTATTTTATTGCTTAAAATTGTCTTAAACGGATCTTAGGAATCAAAGAGTAACCAGAGAGCAGATTATTGTGATAAACCTTTCAGCTTGAAAATCCCTAATCTTATCTTCTTCTTATCTTATATAATACAGACGTTACTTCAAAAAAGAAGATGATTACGTCCTACGCGTCATGCATTTAGTCATGCATATTAACCAATGACTTAAATTCTGCCAAGTCACTGGTTTTTCTGGCTAGCTCAGGCAACCCATTCCATGCTCTAATAGCACTAGGGAAGAAGGAGTATTTGTACAAATTTGTCCTAGCATATGGGATGAGGAATGTGCCTTTATTTTTGTGTCTTTCAGAGTATTTTATTAAATTTTGTTTTTGTATTTGAAGATTATGGTTCAGTGTTTTATGTATAATTGCTACTTTACTTTTGAGTCTTCTGTCTTGAAGGCTTTCTAAATTTAGTGATTTTACTAATGGTGTTACCCTAGTCAAATGTGAATATTCGTTTGTTATGAATCTCACTGCTCTATTTTGTGTTTGTTCCAGTTTCTTAATGTTTTCTTGAGTTGAGGGGTCCCACACGGTGGATGCATATTCTATTATTGGCCTAACCAAGGTTAAATAACATTTTAGTTTTATGTTCTTATTTGATTTATAGAAATTTCTTTTAATAAACCCTAATGCTTTGTTGGATTTTTTTTATTGTTTCATCAATATGTGGATTCCATGACAGTTTTTCATTTATTATAACACCTAGGTATTTTGCGTTTTTAGTCTGTGTTACTGGTTTGCCATGAATAAGATAAGTGGAATTAATTTGTTTTAGTTTTTTTGTTACTCTTAACAACTGACATTTTTCTGGGTGGAAAGACATGCTCCAATTTGATTCCCATTTCTGTAATTCATCTAATTCTCTTTGTAAAATATCTGTGTCTTGTTTTGTTTTTATTGTTCTATATATTATGCAATCGTCTGCAAATAATCTGACTTTTGTTCCTAATCTAATGCAATTTGGTAAATCATTTATGTAAATTAAAAATAGTAGTGGACCCAAGACTGTTCCTTGAGGTACACCTGAGTTTACTGTTATTGGTGTTGATTTAGAGCCATTTATTATTACAGTTTGTTCTCTCCCTATCAGAAAATCTTTAATCCACTGATGCAGTGGACCGTTAATGCCGAAATATTTTAATTTTTTAAGCAAACTATGGTGGTGAACTTTGTCAAAAGCCTTGGAAAAATCTAGTAAGATAGCATCTATTTGTTCACTATTATCTAAACCTTTTGAAAAATCATCAATTAGTCCTATTAATTGTGTTTCACATGATCTATATTTCCTAAAGCCATGTTGGTATGGGGTGAGGACATTATGTTTGTCTAAGTGGTTTATGATATTGCTACATATTATGTGTTCTAGTATTTTACATGTGATGCTGGTAATTGATACTGGTCTGTAGTTTCCTGGATCAGATTTTTCTCCTTTTTTTAAATAGGGGGGTGACATTAGCTTCTTTCCAGTCCTTTGGTACTCTGCCCTGGTTAAGCGATGCTTGAAAGAGTATTTTGAACACTGGGGCTAGCTCATTGCTTAGTTCTTTGAGTAATCTAGCTGGAATACCATCAGGTCCAGACGCTTTATTTGGTTTGGTGTTGGCTAATAGTTTTTTAATTCCATTAATAGTACATGTTTGATCACATGATTCTATATATAGAAAAGATCTATCTCCCAACATGCGATATTATTGACACCAGATCAAATCATGAAGTCTTTCATTATCATCAACTGTAAACACGGAGACGTAAATTATCTATCTATAGGGTCTTGTTATAGGCCTAATAATAATAATAATTAAAACAACAACAAAATGGCTCTACGAGAATATAGCAAACATAAACACGAACGTTAATTTTTGAGCTGTTAGGTCTTAATTGTTCCTCTTGAATGTAGTGAAACAAACTGTATAAGACCAATGGGGAGAGAGTTCCAATCCTTGGGTTCATGCACTCAAAAAGCCGCAAACAGTAACATATAAGGAAGAAACGTCAAACAACTTGAGGCGTTGAGGCGCGGAGCTCTCTGAGAGACATATGGAGTGATCAGGTCACTTAGGTACTAAGGCATATAGTTACAGATAGCTTCAGCCTACTCACTGCACACTTGAAACTAACAAGGAAAGACGTGTAGTTGTCTCTTATTGAGGTTCATGTCAGAATTAACCACAGCTTAATGGAGAGTTTCATACATGACGCATAAACAACAAATAGCAAAGCTTTTTAGTGTATCCGGTGTACAGATTAAAGGAATTGTAGCTAAGTAATGTTATTTTTGTTAAGCTAGGATTTTTTTATTTTTTTTTTGAGAAATTTTTAGCTCTGAATTACATTTTCTCAGCTTTTCCGTTTGCAGCTTTTATTTAGTTGGCAGAAGTGACACTCACTTTAAGCGTCCTTGACATTATTTAGTTGTTTCTTTTTCCAATAGTGCGAATTAAAAAATGAAAGCAAACTGAAGAACAACAAACAAAAAGTCTATAAAGATTTTTATTTTGTATTTTCTTCGAGCTGGAACTAAGATTTGGATATGAATCCATGATTGAACTAGTCTCAAGTATATTTATAAATAAGTATCAAGCCTCTTATTGAAACTATTGAATAGTGTGGGAAAAGTAAAGGGAAGTAAGCAATTATTGACACCGGACATCAATCACACAGGTACCGATACTGAACTAATGTATTCCATTAGGCAAACTAGATCTCGAGCTATACAATTCAGTTCAGGGCAGTTTGATTTTTTATTCTTGGACTTTGTAAATGAAAAGGTTAAATTTGACAATTGTAGGCTAATGTACTTAGTCGTGGGTCGCCTTATATTATTCGTCTTTAATGGCGGGTCGCATTGGCGCTATTAGAGCATGGAATGGGTTGCCTGAGTCAGCCAGGAAAACCAGTGACTTGGCAGAATTTAAGTCATTGGTTAATATGCATGACTAAATGCATGACTCGTAGGACGTAATCATCTTCTTTTTTGAAGTGACGTCTGTATTATATAAGATAAGATAAACGCCATTGCGGTGCATTATGGAGTGTTTCGTGAATCCCACTCCAGTAATTGGCCTCTGGCAGCACATCACTCAACTTTATTTAATAAGTAGATCTTAACATTCAAACAGTATGCCAACTTGAGAGTGGATCAGTAGCATAGCCCACCACAGCCTCGTTCTAGACGTGATCTCACGACGTCCATAATCCTTGCAGATACTGTCTGTATGTATGTGTTTATGTGAGTTATTACCATTGCATCCTATTTTATTACACGGGTACTGTCATAAAACATGCTGGTCATGTGACTCCCTCGTCAACCGTCGACCATAGACACAGATGACCTTTTCATCATCTGCCCCAAAGATCACAAGGTCTGAAAGGGAAACTTTAATAACATATACAATATCGACTTTAGACACACACAATTAACCAGAAAAAAAACTTTTATAACGACTTCAATTCGACATTATGCCATCATATTAATAAAGCCAGAAAAACCAGTGACTTGGCAGAATTTAAGTCATTGGTTAATATGCATAACTAAATGCATGACGCGTAGGACGTAATCATCTTCTTTTTTGAAGTAACGTCTGTATTATATAAGATAAGAAGAAGAATTCGATATTGTATCATCATTTTATACCACAAACAACTATCTAATATATCATATTAATAAAACAATAAAAAATAGATAGATAGATAGATAGATAAGATAGATAGATAACTCCATCTAATAGTATACATAGGTTCTATACTAAAATAAATATTTAAAAAAACTCCATATTATAAGCATTAACTACTAAGACTAAGAAGCGATAAAAATTACGAGTTTAAATATTTATTTAAAGTTGTCATTCATTTTTTTTTCAACAAAATTATACATAGAAAGAAATAATGATTTCTGAGTACCAATGTATGTCAACATTAAATCAACATCCTATCATACCAAAATGAAATGCTGATAAGAACCAAAGAAAAATACTGGTCTTCATGCCCTCTATATGAAAACATACATGAAATAACTCATTCCACTAAACCAGCTCCACTGTAATTAAGTCCAGATTTTAAACATCCACTGTGGATATGACCTGACCACCACCACTTATTATGTCCCATACACTGGCTCCACTGCTTCCTGGACATGTACATGTTGAATAGGTAAACTTATACGTAAACAAAACCCCCACCTGGACTTTGCCTCTCCAGTGACCTACACTGATCTGTTTACAATAGCCATGTGGATGTGACACTATAAAGGTCAACTTATCTACGCCTCTGTACTTGTTCAAGACTTTCTCACATACCTGATAATTGTTCCATATTTTCTCAAGTTTTTGGCCCAAAGTTGTGTCACAGGTCACACATTTTAATTTGCACATGTCGTACTCTACACTGGCATGGTCAACACAAACCTTATCGACAATCACTTCTGGACTATCCACACTATCATAAAACAATCGCAAGGCCGTCCGACTTGCCTCAACGTCATCAAAAACTACATGTGTGGCTGTGTACATGTTAAACTCCCACCACACGCTGCTGGGCGTTGGAACGTTCACATTTTGTACACCAACATTTTGTGTACTGTTTGTGCTTGTAGCCATCTTGTCTGGTGCCATCTGTAAACTTCTGAACCAGTCTTATCGTTCCACTTCCGGTTCTCAAGCTGGTATGGCCTCCATTGTTGGAGAAGGGATACGCGTGGTTGGTTTCAGGCCAAACTTCCGGTCTGTGTGGACTGGTCATCTTGACGTCCACTCTTACTGTGAGTTCAGCTACAGCTTTGATGTAATCATACAAGTCACTCTCTCGATGAGTGTCTGGTAAATGGTCTAAGTTGAATTTATCAACAGGGATAAACTTTGTATGCTCTGGATTCTTCTTGCAATTAAAAAAATATGTATGTAGGGCAGCTTCCTCACCTTCAGACTCCTGAGTTTCGTGATCACCTGGGAAAAAAAAAGACAAAAAATACGAAATACTAAAGACTAATAATTAATAAATTTAATGATAAATTATAGCTTTTATATAGCGATATGTTCATGCTTATAGCATGCTCAGAGCGCTCTGGTCCAATCTCATTTGTGGACCAGTGGGGGGGGGGGGTATCTGCTTTACGTGTTGCCTTTAGGCGCTCAGTAAACACAACTCTGCTCGAGTCGGGTGTCGAACATTGAGCCCCTTCATAGGTAGCCAAGCCAAGTTCAAGCGTACTTAGCCTCTCGACCACGCTTCGCACAATTATATTAGTCTATAGCTAACATACAATGAAATCTAAATTGCAGTATTCATTTTAGCGTCCCCCAAAAGGGAAAAGGCGCTATTAGTTTCGTGTGGTCGGTCTGTCTGTCCGTCACACTCAGATCTCAAAAACTAAAAAAAAAATTATTTAAATTAAAGCTTCAGTATGACAATATATTTAAATTGATTTTTTTTCAACATTTCGATACATTCGTCTTAATATAGCCAATCTTTTTAAAAATTAATAAATAAAGTGGTTGTGATTTAAGTGATTTAAAGCAGGGCAAAGAATCTCTGCCTCAAGGTGGCGCCAGGGTGGAAACGGTCGTTAGAGGAGACGATTAGGCCAACAGTGAAGCCAAAACAAAACCCCATTGGTTGCCTCATGACCGAGTCCATTGCGCTGGCGGTTATGGAATAGAACCCCAACAATCACGTCATTTATTCACACACCGCTCCTATACGTGGACGTTTAATCGCGGAATCCCAATCGGTTAATGTGATACAGAGAAGGAATATGGAAGAGCTTCACAGATCCAAGAGTCTTAGGACAATTACAGAGAACCGAGAGAAGAAGTAGAAAACAAGCAAATATTTTTTTGAGACCAAGCAAAAAAAACCCCACAAAAACTAAATTAAATTCCTTCGGAGTGAAAGTTGATAACCAACAATTTGATCTGAAAGCTAATCTAAACAAATTACCAAAGATAAGTCAATTAGCAAAATCTTCGATGGTATTTCTGTTTAGTAGTTACCTTATGAAAAATCCAAATTAACAAAAAAAAAAAGCGGCATTTTCTCTCTCTCTCTCTCTCATTCTCCTTACTTAAATCTGCCTTTCTTGCTCTGTCTCCTTCTATTATTCTGTTCGCCCTCCCCCCTCTCTCTCTCACTCTCTGTCTCACTAAGGCATAAATTTTTGCTATATACATCACATTTATATTTAAAGACAAACGAAGAGATTTGAGACAGTGACCTGCTATTGTAAAAAAAAAAAATTAAACTAAAACTCTTTGGCCATATTACAAGGTCTTCAGGGCTCGCAAAGATCTTCATCCAGGGAACAGTACCAGGAAAAAGAAGTAGAGGCAGACAGAGAAAGCGATGGGAAGACAACATAAAAGAATGGACAGGCCTGTCATTAATAGAGGTTTTGCCCATTGTAAAAGACAGGAATGGAGAAAGACGGTGGACACATCTTGTGTGGTGCCCCAACAGACTAAGGAATAGGTGGGGTGAAACATCCCATCCATTGCAACACTTGTAGAGTACAATATTTATTCACCGCACGCAATGTACTCAATAAAGATTAAGCTATGAACATTGTATAAAATATAATGATTCATACCAAGTACATTACATCCAAAACGTGGCTATATGCCTGTTATGGAGTGTGTATGTGTGTTTGTATGGTGACTGTGGGAAGAGGTTAACAATAGGATGTGAATGATGCAAGATAAACGGCATGGTCGTCATTTGGTCTTAGTCAGGGAAGACGACTCCAAAAGGTGAGACTGAAAGGCTGTGTTATTATTATAGTGAGTTAACAATTGGTTAAAAAGTAGGCCTATTATTATTAAAGTCTACTACAATTATTTTATCTCATATCAACTTGATTTTGTCTATTTCATAATAAAAGGTATATTAAGTATTGTTCACAAAAAAGTCACTCAAGTTATTTCAAGCTTTATTAGTTAAGATATAATACGCACACACCGGCTTAGTTGTCTACCAGCAGTTTGGTGCTACAAGTCAACGACCGTCTACAACCTACCTACATCGTACCAATCGTACACAGCTCTTTGTTCAATGTCGATTTAAAATTTAGATAATAAGTGAGAAAAAATGGTGAATCTTGATCTCGATCGTAGTTTCGTATATAACAATTGCTCAAGAACCGGATTTAGACCTAGCAAGACCCAACGCTTTTTGAGATATGTCAGTGTCAATTAGAATTCTCAGATATATAGAGGGTTAAACTGATATATTATTGTATACTGAAATAACAAAATCTTTAACTCTTCATCTCCGTAATTATTCATTCAACATACATGTCAGGGTGGGATTTCAGATTAGCTAGGGTATGATATGATATTACGGTCCCGTATCCCCAGCCTGAACAGAGTAACACAAGAACCTAAAGATATTAGCATGTAAACTACAAACATTACATAACAGTTATTCAACTGAACATTTAGTGAATAACAACAGTTGTCAACAGGAACAATATTTAATTAAACTTAATTGTAAGTTTCAAACATATTTGCATGTACATCAATATCCTTGAAGTTAGCATTTGATACTAATTAGTCTAATATCACACCAACAGGTTTCCGTAACACACCTTCGCACTCCATCTCGGCGCCCAACAGAAGCTAAACTCCCTACACCTCAACACCGATAGTTGCTACACAACTCCAAGGGCAGAAAGACGACACACTTTCCCATAGCCCAAACCTAACACCCCTTACAAGGGGAACCAAAAAACCAGCTACCAAGCTCACAAAAGCAGCTCTCTCTCTCTTGCGGAAACTAAGGATGACGTAAACACACACACACAATCTTCTAGACAACAAAACGCACTTAGAAGAAACTACTTCCTATACCCTAAAACACCAATAGTAAATGCAAAGAAAAACTACAAGCGCGCACGACATCCCCCCTCTCCCCCTAACTGGATCTTGCGAAGACAAGTCCAGTCTTCAAAAAAAAAAAGAAATTGAAAACTGAAGTATATAGACAGCAAAAGGAATTAGGAAACATTGCCCAAAACTGAAACCGAAGAATACAACCTTCATAAAGTCAAACTGACATAATTATTCAAATAGATGATGTCTCAAAGAACAACATCCATCATACAACTATTATAACATTGCAATGCATACTAAAACAAGCAGTACATATTACATAGATATATACATACATATCAAGCAATAGCTATAATAAAATAGTCTTTTTGTGCGAATCACACCAGTCTTGAGCACAAGTCTGCAAGTATATTGTCCTCTCCTTTTATGTGACACACGTCGAAGGTGTAGTCCTGAAGCATCAGAGCCCACCTCGTAACTCGGTGGTTCGTAAAGTTCGTGCTCCGAAGGTAAGCCAAGGCCTTGTGGTCCGTCTGAAGGTGAAACGTATTTCCACGCAGGTATCTGTCCAGTTTTCTAATGGCAAATACGATAGCCAAACCTTCTCTCTCGATGATGGAATACCTCTGCTCCCGAGGCAATAACTTGCGACTCACATACTTGACGGGATGCAGAACACCATTCACGCACTGACTCAGTATACCGGAGATTCCTTTGTCCGAAGCATCGGTCTGAAGAACAAATGGCAATGAAGGATCAGGCAAACGAAGAATGGGGTACCTACACAGATACGCCTGCAACCTGCTTAAAGCCTCCGCGCACTTACGATTCCAGTGCACCTTAACAGACCGACCCCGACCCAATAGATCGGTAAAAGGAAACAACTCCGCGTACCCTGGCGAACCTACTGTACAAAACCTCCAAAGCGATTAAAGATTTCAGATATTAATTTTTTCAACCCTCTAGACCACTTAAAGCCTTAAACATTCCTTTACCCTAGATATCTTTAAAAAGAAAAACAGTTGAACAAGATAATGCTGATATTATACCACCCGCGGTACAATTATGCATGGCATTAGTATCTTCATCCTATACGACAGAAAATGCAACTAGATTCGTAACCCAGATCCAATTGCTAAATTCAAACAGGATAAGATTGTACTATTACGATGGTATATGCTCTATTACATGAGCTTCATCATGTACATTTTACTCTACTACCAATTACTCAACCAAATAGTAACGCAATACTTTCATGTGTGTGCTAGCCTATCAAACCACTCCCGCAAAATTTACCGAAGCGACCAGATTACTAGCTTAATCATCACGTCAGCCTCTCGAGCTCACACGATGAGGGACCACCACAATACTTCTACTACCAAATTTCGACCTGTCCAAATATCTAACCGCCTTAGCAACGTCTGCTAAGTTCTTAAACCTTACATGTCCAATACCCATGGACTTCCCATTTGCCTCTAATACCTCCACAAAACCAAACAAACCAAACTCCCTAAACCTATCCTTAAGTCTTTGCCAGTTACCATTGAATGGCAAATTCCTAATAGTAACTGTATAGCTATCCGGCATTAACTTATATCTACGGCTACCTTCCGACTCGCGACGACCCTCTAGTCATCTATGTCTAGATCGCTGGTCTTGGTCATTGCCAATATCATTGGAATTTACATCTTCAACATTAGCCTCATTATTTTGGGTAACAAATTCATTAGAGCACTCAGCTGCTTTATGACCCTGCTCCCCACAACTGAAACAAACAGTTACCTTTCTTTTAACCACTGGACTCTGCTTAATCACAGGCTCACATGCTGCTGCCACATACACAGTTTCTTCTTTACTAATTGATACATTCGAATCAGCTACCTTAAAACCTTCGATTACCTCCAGCATGTTCTCCACAGTATTTTGCTTGTTTAGAACAAGTTGTCGATAGACCTCCCCTGAAACATTTTCAAGTATCCCGTCTTTAATGAAGAGATCTTTGATCTCATCTACTGTCTTTCCTACCTCAGCCATTTTGCACCAGTTGTCAAGTGCGGTCCTCCGCTCAGTCACATACCCACGGAAGTCATTCTGCCGTGGTTTGACCCGGTGAAACCTTTTGCGGCATGTCTCCGCATTGATGTCTGCGTGGCGGAGAAGTGCCGTTTTGATATCCTCATACTTATCGCTAAGGAACAGACTGTCCCTCAACATAAAGTTTTTGAGCGATGTCGTCAACTTGTACGACAATAGCAGGGACCACTCCTTACTCTCAATCTTACACCTTGCTGCCACGGCCTCAAAGTGCGTCAGGTACGCCAGAAGATCATCGTCTTCCTTCATGCCTTGGAAGTTCTTGTCTAGCCTGTCCAAGACACTCTTTTGTCGCACCTCAACTGCCTGACCTGCCACTGCACCTGCCTCTGGCACCGACTTCTCTTTAAGCCGTGCCAACTCCAGTTCATCTTTTCTCTTGAGTTCTTCTCTAGCCTCTCTCTCCTTCCACCTCTCGTGCTCCTCACGCCTAGACTTCTCCTCCCTTTCATGTCTAGCGGCCTCCTCCGCCTTCGCCTCTTTTCTCAACCTCTCTTCCTCTGCCTTCGCCTCTTTCTTTAATCTCTCCTCTCGCTCAAGTCTCGCCGTCTCTCGTTCAAACTCCTCCTTCTTACGTTCAAACTCCTCTTTCTTGGCTCTCTCGTAGTCAACCGTCTGCTCGGCCACATACCTCTCTAACCTCTCACCATCATACCCGAGAGCACGGCCGTCACTGATGAACTGGGCGGTTAGAGTCAACCTCGTCTCCATTACATAGACTATTAAGCCTTAATTAATAATTACAGTCTAACTATCACTAACAAAACCCAAAGTCAGATCATAGAGAGAAACAGAATATATATCATTACTTAATTATAACGGGCGAACTGAAATCACGGGCGCATCGACAAAAACAGGGCCAAGGACTTATCTGCTCAGTATCCCGCGTCGGAAGGAATCGCCTCACTCCAGGCTCCGCAGAAGAGAAAAGCCACAGGCAACCACAGCCGCTGGAACAGACCAAGGGTTCTAACTTCAGGACGGTTCCGGTACACCAGCCAACAAACCGCACAAATTCAGGTCGATCCCGTCGACAGGCACTCGATCCACTCACACGTTGCCGCTCAGAGTCAGAGGATTCAGGCGTTGGTGACAATAAATACAAAAACAAGTTACAATAGTTTCAAAGATTAATTACACACTCTAAGTTTACCGAACAAATGGGAACTACTCACATTAGGCACAATACAAGGGATGCCCAACGAATATATCGTGTGCTGTACATAAATCACCAGACCGCTCAAACGGCTTAAATGTATTTAATTTTATTTAATACATAAACATTACATATTTATATATCTTATGATGGTTCTAACGGTCAAATCAAGGACACAGAGGTCACAAAGTTGACAATTACATATTGTTCGGACGAGCCCCCATTTCTGTCAGGGTGGGATTTCAGATTAGCTAGGGTATGATATGATATTACGGTCCCGTATCCCCAGCCTGAACAGAGTAACACAAGAACCTAAAGATATTAGCATGTAAACTACAAACATTACATAACAGTTATTCAACTGAACATTTAGTGAATAACAACAGTTGTCAACAGGAACAATATTTAATTAAACTTAATTGTAAGTTTCAAACATATTTGCATGTACATCAATATCCTTGAAGTTAGCATTTGATACTAATTAGTCTAATATCACACCAACAGGTTTCCGTAACACACCTTCGCACTCCATCTCGGCGCCCAACAGAAGCTAAACTCCCTACACCTCAACACCGATAGTTGCTACACAACTCCAAGGGCAGAAAGACGACACACTTTCCCATAGCCCAAACCTAACACCCCTTACAAGGGGAACCAAAAAACCAGCTACCAAGCTCACAAAAGCAGCTCTCTCTCTCTTGCGGAAACTAAGGATGACGTAAACACACACACACAATCTTCTAGACAACAAAACGCACTTAGAAGAAACTACTTCCTATACCCTAAAACACCAATAGTAAATGCAAAGAAAAACTACAAGCGCGCACGACATCCCCCCTCTCCCCCTAACTGGATCTTGCGAAGACAAGTCCAGTCTTCAAAAAAAAAAGAAATTGAAAACTGAAGTATATAGACAGCAAAAGGAATTAGGAAACATTGCCCAAAACTGAAACCGAAGAATACAACCTTCATAAAGTCAAACTGACATAATTATTCAAATAGATGATGTCTCAAAGAACAACATCCATCATACAACTATTATAACATTGCAATGCATACTAAAACAAGCAGTACATATTACATAGATATATACATACATATCAAGCAATAGCTATAATAAAATAGTCTTTTTGTGCGAATCACACCAGTCTTGAGCACAAGTCTGCAAGTATATTGTCCTCTCCTTTTATGTGACACACGTCGAAGGTGTAGTCCTGAAGCATCAGAGCCCACCTCGTAACTCGGTGGTTCGTAAAGTTCGTGCTCCGAAGGTAAGCCAAGGCCTTGTGGTCCGTCTGAAGGTGAAACGTATTTCCACGCAGGTATCTGTCCAGTTTTCTAATGGCAAATACGATAGCCAAACCTTCTCTCTCGATGATGGAATACCTCTGCTCCCGAGGCAATAACTTGCGACTCACATACTTGACGGGATGCAGAACACCATTCACGCACTGACTCAGTATACCGGAGATTCCTTTGTCCGAAGCATCGGTCTGAAGAACAAATGGCAATGAAGGATCAGGCAAACGAAGAATGGGGTACCTACACAGATACGCCTGCAACCTGCTTAAAGCCTCCGCGCACTTACGATTCCAGTGCACCTTAACAGACCGACCCCGACCCAATAGATCGGTAAAAGGAAACAACTCCGCGTACCCTGGCGAACCTACTGTACAAAACCTCCAAAGCGATTAAAGATTTCAGATATTAATTTTTTCAACCCTCTAGACCACTTAAAGCCTTAAACATTCCTTTACCCTAGATATCTTTAAAAAAGAAAACAATTGAACAGGAAATGCTAATATTATACCCCCGCGGTACAATTATGCATGGCATTAGTATCTTCATCCTATACGACAGAAAATGCAACTAGATTCGTAACCCAGATCCAATTGCTAAATTCAAACAGGATAAGATTGTACTATTACGATGGTATATGCTCTATTACATGAGCTTCATCATGTACATTTTACTCTACTACCAATTACTCAACCAAATAGTAACGCAATACTTTCATGTGTGTGCTAGCCTATCAAACCACTCCCGCAAAATTTACCGAAGCGACCAGATTACTAGCTTAATCATCACGTCAGCCTCTCGAGCTCACACGATGAGGGACCACCACAATACTTCTACTACCAAATTTCGACCTGTCCAAATATCTAACCGCCTTAGCAACGTCTGCTAAGTTCTTAAACCTTACATGTCCAATACCCATGGACTTCCCATTTGCCTCTAATACCTCCACAAAACCAAACAAACCAAACTCCCTAAACCTATCCTTAAGTCTTTGCCAGTTACCATTGAATGGCAAATTCCTAATAGTAACTGTATAGCTATCCGGCATTAACTTATATCTACGGCTACCTTCCGACTCGCGACGACCCTCTAGTCATCTATGTCTAGATCGCTGGTCTTGGTCATTGCCAATATCATTGGAATTTACATCTTCAACATTAGCCTCATTATTTTGGGTAACAAATTCATTAGAGCACTCAGCTGCTTTATGACCCTGCTCCCCACAACTGAAACAAACAGTTACCTTTCTTTTAACCACTGGACTCTGCTTAATCACAGGCTCACATGCTGCTGCCACATACACAGTTTCTTCTTTACTAATTGATACATTCGAATCAGCTACCTTAAAACCTTCGATTACCTCCAGCATGTTCTCCACAGTATTTTGCTTGTTTAGAACAAGTTGTCGATAGACCTCCCCTGAAACATTTTCAAGTATCCCGTCTTTAATGAAGAGATCTTTGATCTCATCTACTGTCTTTCCTACCTCAGCCATTTTGCACCAGTTGTCAAGTGCGGTCCTCCGCTCAGTCACATACCCACGGAAGTCATTCTGCCGTGGTTTGACCCGGTGAAACCTTTTGCGGCATGTCTCCGCATTGATGTCTGCGTGGCGGAGAAGTGCCGTTTTGATATCCTCATACTTATCGCTAAGGAACAGACTGTCCCTCAACATAAAGTTTTTGAGCGATGTCGTCAACTTGTACGACAATAGCAGGGACCACTCCTTACTCTCAATCTTACACCTTGCTGCCACGGCCTCAAAGTGCGTCAGGTACGCCAGAAGATCATCGTCTTCCTTCATGCCTTGGAAGTTCTTGTCTAGCCTGTCCAAGACACTCTTTTGTCGCACCTCAACTGCCTGACCTGCCACTGCACCTGCCTCTGGCACCGACTTCTCTTTAAGCCGTGCCAACTCCAGTTCATCTTTTCTCTTGAGTTCTTCTCTAGCCTCTCTCTCCTTCCACCTCTCGTGCTCCTCACGCCTAGACTTCTCCTCCCTTTCATGTCTAGCGGCCTCCTCCGCCTTCGCCTCTTTTCTCAACCTCTCTTCCTCTGCCTTCGCCTCTTTCTTTAATCTCTCCTCTCGCTCAAGTCTCGCCGTCTCTCGTTCAAACTCCTCCTTCTTACGTTCAAACTCCTCTTTCTTGGCTCTCTCGTAGTCAACCTTCTGCTCGGCCACATACCTCTCTAACCTCTCACCATCATACCCGAGAGCACGGCCGTCACTGATGAACTGGGCGGTTAGAGTCAACCTCGTCTCCATTACATAGACTATTAAGCCTTAATTAATAATTACAGTCTAACTATCACTAACAAAACCCAAAGTCAGATCATAGAGAGAAACAGAATATATATCATTACTTAATTATAACGGGCGAACTGAAATCACGGGCGCATCGACAAAAACAGGGCCAAGGACTTATCTGCTCAGTATCCCGCGTCGGAAGGAATCGCCTCACTCCAGGCTCCGCAGAAGAGAAAAGCCACAGGCAACCACAGCCGCTGGAACAGACCAAGGGTTCTAACTTCAGGACGGTTCCGGTACACCAGCCAACAAACCGCACAAATTCAGGTCGATCCCGTCGACAGGCACTCGATCCACTCACACGTTGCCGCTCAGAGTCAGAGGATTCAGGCGTTGGTGACAATAAATACAAAAACAAGTTACAATAGTTTCAAAGATTAATTACACACTCTAAGTTTACCGAACAAATGGGAACTACTCACATTAGGCACAATACAAGGGATGCCCAACGAATATATCGTGTGCTGTACATAAATCACCAGACCGCTCAAACGGCTTAAATGTATTTAATTTTATTTAATACATAAACATTACATATTTATATATCTTATGATGGTTCTAACGGTCAAATCAAGGACACAGAGGTCACAAAGTTGACAATTACATATTGTTCGGACGAGCCCCCATTTCTGTCAGGGTGGGATTTCAGATTAGCTAGGGTATGATATGATATTACGGTCCCGTATCCCCAGCCTGAACAGAGTAACACAAGAACCTAAAGATATTAGCATGTAAACTACAAACATTACATAACAGTTATTCAACTGAACATTTAGTGAATAACAACAGTTGTCAACAGGAACAATATTTAATTAAACTTAATTGTAAGTTTCAAACATATTTGCATGTACATCAATATCCTTGAAGTTAGCATTTGATACTAATTAGTCTAATATCACACCAACAGGTTTCCGTAACACACCTTCGCACTCCATCTCGGCGCCCAACAGAAGCTAAACTCCCTACACCTCAACACCGATAGTTGCTACACAACTCCAAGGGCAGAAAGACGACACACTTTCCCATAGCCCAAACCTAACACCCCTTACAAGGGGAACCAAAAAACCAGCTACCAAGCTCACAAAAGCAGCTCTCTCTCTCTTGCGGAAACTAAGGATGACGTAAACACACACACACAATCTTCTAGACAACAAAACGCACTTAGAAGAAACTACTTCCTATACCCTAAAACACCAATAGTAAATGCAAAGAAAAACTACAAGCGCGCACGACAATACAGAATTGTTTATTTTTCACATTTGAATATTCTACAATGTTATCATTAAACTTTAATAACATTATGTTTGTAATTAGAAAATGTTACTTTTGGTCTACAAATGGCTCTAAATCAACACCGATACCTGTAAACTCAGGTGTACCTCAAGGAACAGTCTTGGGTCCACTACTATTTTTAATTTACATAAATGATTTAATAAATTGCATTAGTTCAGGAACAAAAGTCAGATTATTTGCAGACGATTGCATAATATATAGAACAATAAAAACAACACAAGACACAGATATTTTACAAAGAGAATTAGATGAATTACAGAAATGGGAATCAAATTGGAGCATGTCTTTCCACCCAGAAAAATGTCAGTTGTTAAGAGTAACAAAAAAACTAAAACAAATTAATTCCACTTATCTTATTCATGGCAAACCAGTAACACAGACTAAAAACGCAAAATACCTAGGTGTTATAATAAATGAAAAACTGTCATGGAATCCACATATTGATGAAACTATAAAAAAATCAAACAAAGCATTAGGATTTATTAAAAGAAATTTCTATAAATCAAATAAGAACATAAAACTTAAATGTTATTTAACCTTGGTTAGGCCAATAATAGAATATGCATCCTCCATTTGGGACCCCTCAACTCAAGAAAACATTAAGAAACTGGAACAGACACAAAATAGAGCAGTGAGATTCATAACAAATGAATATTCACATTTGACTAGAGTAACACCTATAGTAAAATCCCTAAATTTAGAAAGCCTTCAGGACAGAAGACTCAAAAGTAAAGTAGCAATTATACATAAAACATTGAACCATAATCTTCAAATACAAAAACAAAATTTAATAAAATACTCTGAAAGACACAAAAATAAAGGCACATTCCTCATCCCATATGCTAGGACAAATTTGTACAAATACTCCTTCTTCCCTAGTGCTATGAGAGCATGGAATGGGTTGCCTGAGCTAGCCAGGAAAACCAGTGACTTGGCAGAATTTAAGTCATTGGTTAATATGCATGACTAAATGCATGACGCGTAGGACGTAATCATCTTCTTTTTTGAAGTAACGTCTGTATTATATAAGATAAGATAAGATACAATTGTAGGAAAATGCAAATTAAAGTTTATGAAAACAAAAATAAATTTAATTTAATG
Source organism: Biomphalaria sudanica (assembly GCA_036873155.1). Taxonomy (NCBI): domain Eukaryota; kingdom Metazoa; phylum Mollusca; class Gastropoda; family Planorbidae; genus Biomphalaria; species Biomphalaria sudanica. Next base: position 9,258 of record JAZGLO010006351.1, on the reverse strand, counting down.
GAGAGAAAGAGTTAATATAAAATTCTTATTATTCATAACAAACTCAGAAAATATTTTGGGCCACCAACAAAGAGGGGGCCTTAAACTATAGCTTGTGTAGCTTAAAGGTAACCTCTGCACTGGATAGCACTTGACAACAATATGAAACTAAGAAACAGACCCAAAAGAACACAAGACTGAAGAGGTTTTCTGTTTAATTACGGTGTAACTAAATAACATGGCGACAGGACTTCAACGATTCACGGGGAAATCAGTGTGCTTGGACTAGGGCCTTGACACTTACAGACAATAAATGGCTCACACATCAAGAGCTCACACTATCCCATAGAACAAAATGCAAACAAATTGTGAGTCACTTGCAATACAGTAAAACATAACGGGAAACAATCTACTACTTACCATAGAGTTGACTCCCATCCAGATCTTCATGAGTCCTGCACTGTTCAATAGCATCGTCGAAAGTTTCTGAAATGCAAGAAATTCATTAAATTATCTAATAAATATGTCTCTAACAAATAAAAAAAAAACATTTAAAAAAAATACTATTTTAACAAAAGACAACACCTTTTTTATACAACTTATAGTACGATTTTTTTCTCTAAATAACTAATAATTGTTAGATTTAAAAAAATAAAAAAATAAAAATAAAAAGATTTTTTTTCCACCACTCCTTACCCCAATCTCTCGTGAGAACAAATCCTGGTGAAGCGAATGCATACATCTACTACAGTTTAAAATATTCCACTGTTAGGCCTTGACATCTAGATCTAGAAGACGTTTCGCAATATGCTCTTAAGTATTTAGTTATTAAACTCTTGAGAAAGACATGAAGACGTCTAGTCCGTCCAAGATAAATATTTCTGGTTCTCTAGTCAAATTTAAAATCATTTCTTTCTATACTTCGAAGAATTATAACGGTCAAACCAGAGTTTTCCCAGGATGACCAACGAGCTAGTAATTCTTTTCCTAACAATATACATCAACTGTTTTCTAGGAAAATGTCTAGAAAAACTAGATCCGTTTTTGAGATTCGTGTCTAGGTTTTTTTTCACCCACCACTGACCCACCAAGAATGTTCCAGATTTCGTGAAGTTATGAGTTGAGTAGAGGTATTGTAATAAAAAACCAACAAGAGAGTAAATACGCTTCTATATCTTTAAATCTAAAAATGAATAGTTTTAAGCCTAGAATTTTGTACGTAAGTATACATTGATCTATCTATATATGTATCTATCTATCTATCATCTATCTATCTATCTATCTATCTATCTATCTATCTTATAGTCCTACCTGTGACAGTTCCACGCAACTTGTGAGATTTCAGTTGAAACATTTTATCAAGGTTGTATACAAATGAAAAACTAAACTGAATTTTATTTCTTGATAGTTTTTCCAGTAAACTGAGCTTAACTCGACCACTCACTAACAAATGACACGTTGCTAAGTTTCTTAAAGCCGTCCTTGAGGTACTAAAGATTCGTCTGGTCGCTTTCCGAAGTGTTGCTCCTGCAAATGCGTAATTAAAATTACGGGAAGAACTTTATACTTGTTACACATGGTTTTCAGCTGTGTAGGCCAACTTTATTTTTAGACACATTGCCACTATTTATAGAGTACTTTAAAATTTCCCTCGTCAAGAAAAACTCCCAGTGCATCGTAAATTATGTAACATATATTTTACATCACTAATCAGTTTTTAGCAGCCTCCCAAAGGGGAAAAGCCCGTCTAAGTTTTGTGTGGGGCAGTGTGGCCTGTCTATCACATCTTCATCTCCTAGAGTCCTAGACAGTCATAGACATCGAATTTCACTCTATTTTGTACCTAGCTTAATTTAGATGCAACCTGTTATTTTGGTCGAAAAGCTATTAATTTGTTGTTGTTTTCAAAAGAATTATGTAAACCAATTTACCTTTACAAATACACCATTTGTTAAAGAACACGTAGAGGACGTTATTAATATGTGCAAACCGAATGGATCGAGGAGGCGCGGTGGCTGAGCGGTAAAGCGCTTGGCATCCGAACCGGGAGTCCCGCGTTCGATTCCTAATGGTAAGACTGGTATTTTTAATTTCGCGATCTTTGGTTGCCTCTGCCCCTGAGTTCCATCAGCTCTTATGGGTATCTAATGGGTACCCGACATTAGTTGGGGAAAAAAATATGACACCCTCGTAAACCGTAGGCCACAAAAACAGATGAGCTTTACATCATCTGCCCTATAAACCACAAGGTCTAAAAGGGGAACTTTTCTTTACTTTTGATGGATCGAAATGCAGGGTGGTGGCCACAACAGCATTGGAAATGTAATCTTTGTGTGTGTGTGTGTGTATGTAATTCTTAGGTAGATAGATAGATCTACATTGAGTTTTGTTATTAGTAACAATTCTAAATTCTAAAAATATATGTATATGTGTGTATCTGTGTCTGTTTTCTACATATCAGCTACAGACGATTGGAGATAAGCAGCAATGACCGTATGAAATGATATACCCTATTGTAATATTAGCGGCAATGGCTGTGAAACAATGTACCCAAGAGTAATATTAGACAAATCGAAGACGACTAGACCTAGTACATAACTCAGAGGAGTTCCTTGAACATATATACCAAGGAAGAGACTCGTGTGTCAGTATTATGTATGACGAAACTGAAAAAAAAAGTTTTGTTATTAAATATATAATATATGTATGAAATTGTAGCTTCCTGTGTTTATGTATTTCCATGGTATAAATATACACGCAATGTGTTTTTTTAGGCTATTGCTCATGTGACCTTAGTCTGGTGACGTGTGGTGGAATAAGTCCGCCGACTGGTTCGTTTGCACTTCCCGACGGGGACGATGGCCTGCGACTCCTAGGGGTAAAGTCTTAGAGCCACAACGTGGTGAATATTTGGTTGATTTTATATAGGCACATAGACAAGCACAAGCAAAACGCAAAGCTTAATGATTTTGTGGAAGGACAAACATTTAATAAAGATTAATTAAGAAGAAATACAATCAGTGAGTGAGGGTGGGATGTACAGAATGATTTAGGATTTTTATGATAACGTTTAAGATAATATCATCACTGGGATGTTGCTCATAAAGATTCGTGTATGGTTTGCTTATCGGCTGTCTCTCACTTATCTGTTACTCAAGGTCCTCCTCCGGGGTTGGGTCAGTCGAAGCTCCGTTGAGTCGTAGCCAGTTGCTGGTGCCCTGCGAGCAGGCAGGCACAGGTGTGATGAATATGAGGATGCCACGCGGTGGGCTTACTCCCGTGGTAGTTGCAGACCGGTCCTGGGACTTCAGCCTGGAATGCCTTCAGTTCTTAGCCGAGGATGACGATTGACTCACCCTCAACGGGAATGTGTGGAGAGTTGCTGAGGTCTGCCTTCAGGCAACCAAACACGCCAGCCCTGGCGTAGGAGGCTATGAGATGAGACATGAGAGGAGCCTGAATTATTAAACCATACAGGCTGGTTGGCGAGGGGCGCATCCTGGGTAGGAGCGTCTCCCTCAGGCTAACTAAAATACTTGTCAACAACATTTTACTAGGTCTAGTAATAATTGATGTACAAATAATACAATAATAATAATACAAATACATATATAAATGTACAAGGGCATAAATGAGAAGGGAGACAGGGGGACCATATTACGGGGTTGTAGCCCCTGTGACCTCATTGACCCACAGGTAAACAAGTCAGCGGTCGCTCGTGACCCAAGGACCGTGACAAGAAGAATGGAAGGGGAAGGGGGGGGGTAGAAAAGGGCACATAACTATGCCGGCCAACAAGCCGAGACTAGTGGGGTGGGCACACGAGACTGATTCTCGGGCCTAGGGATGCATGGTAACAGCACAGTATGTGCATAGCAAAAACAAGCATAATTATAATGTATATATATATATATATATGGGTGCGCATATACGGGTATATATGCACAGGTAAGGAAATGATCTAGACGTGAGTAGGTCCAGATGAATATGGATATGAATAAATAACAAATGCATAAATAGACATTAGGATTAACTAAATTGTAAGGTGGATGTCCACCGTTGGGAATACAGCCGACATTGACGAGTTATTAAGGAGCACATATTCATAGAGATTTACAAATATAATATTTGGAAGCAAACAAGTGTTAACATGGTAATGATACATGAATATAAATGTTACAGGCGAAGACACACTAAATAATAATGATAGAGTTTTTCCAACTCACCCGCTTTGCCTTACACAAGTTCCCAAATGAATCGTTGATTTGAGAGTCCTCTGACTTCTCAGTGATTCTGATCTAGAATGGCATTAACCTGAAACTTTCGTCTCCGGCTTTTATAGGTTCCCGAGCGGTATGTTAAGAGTAGGGACGATCCAATGGCCAGCGAGTCTTTTGAGTTTAGAATTGTCAAATTGGACCGATCTTTCGTTTGGGGCTCACTCACCTGATTTCTTTAACCCGCAACCCGGGGGGGGGGGACGAAGGAGGATGAAAGCGGAACTATGCAACAGTTATCAGGCTGGACAATCGCTCGATGGTACAGCGGACGGGAACGATTTGAATAGCCCTGGGCGTTAAGAGTGTCGATTCAAAGGGATGTACTTGGACACCAAAATTTAATGTCTCTGGACTTCGCGGTTGCGTGCTTTTGTTTCGGCGTTTGGGGCGTAACTTTCAACTTTAATGTCCCTGAACTTAACGGCTACCTACGTTTGTTTCGGCGTTTGGGTGTAACTTGGGATGTGTGTTTATGGCCTATAATTTGGGGGTTGGATCTAACCTTGGTGTAATAGGATGTTCGTGTTCTACACTGGTCGGTTTGGTGTTAAAAGGGGCTGTACAATGCTAACTAGCGGTTAGGAAGGGGGGGATAGTTCCGCACTGGTCAGTTCTGTATTGAGAAGGGACGTGTTTCGTCACATGACGAAGATTATCTTAAATAACTGTTGTCTATCTATCTATCTATCTTCTATATATATAATTCTCTTCTTCCCTCAACAGTTTAAACAAGAAGTAAAGGAAAGATCACTCTCTTATTTCTGCGGAGTAACAAGGGGGGGGGGGAAATCGTGGGTATTCACACGTCGCTACGGATGGCTGCGCGCTGGACTGTCAAACCCTGCCCGATCCCATCCCCCTTCGTCCTGCGGGAGGTTTGGACTAAAAAGTAAAATATCTTCAACTCTGAAGGAACATCCAAAACATGCAAAACGTTTTACAAACAAACATTTTACAAACACTAAATAGCAGGGCCAGACTAAAGCATTGTGAGGCCCTATTCGAAACGGATTTCGCGGGGACAAGTTTGGGTAGGGAAGCGGACAATAAGTGAAATTTAAGAGTTTGTATTAGAAAATAAATTCGTCTTTGCATTTTATTCATTTTTTATTATGTACAGAATTACTTTACGAGCCTTGCGTATAGCAAAGTCATACAATATATAGTAATAATTGTTTCCTACATAGATCCCGCTCAATAGCAAGAATTACCAAATGTTTCAATCTATCTTTGAGAATTGTTGACCTCCTGGTAAATCGACATGAGGACGCGGGAAATCTGTTTTAAGTTACAAAATTATTTAATTTAATAATTTATACACCTTGAATTAGCAGATCCTATGAAAGTGAGGATCCTTTGAAAGTGGGGGCCCACTGCGGTCGCATTGGTTGCAGTGGTCTAAGATCGGCTATGCAAAATAGCGGCGTATGCTACACCGCCGGTCGACTAATATTAAATAATACAGTAATGTTCTCTAAGTACATGTACTACTTATTGAGCTGTATAAAAGATAGGGGGCATTAGTTTACTTGTTTTCTGTAGACATCATTATACAATTCTCCCGAGGATCCTTTTATGGGGAGACTACAAGGCTTTAACAAATCTAAATCCTGGCATTTCTAATGGCTCATACTAATGATAATAATACTATTTCAGTGTATTGGGCTTTATTAGCAAACGTGATATTGGCCTTTGAATAATATAAAAGACACAAAATAACTATGCAGGCAAACTTATCTGAATAGGTTGTGAAAACGTAGTTTATAAGTTATTTTTTAAATGTAGTGAAGCATGAAGTCGATCTGAGCTCAATGGGGAGGTGAGTTTAAAATGGAGACACAACTATAAGAAATGTGTTCATGAAATGCAGGGTCCTTTGATGTTCATCTCAATTGATTAACTAATGACTCTCTTATGTACAAAGGTATTTCGTCGTTTTAGGACGTAATCATCTTCTTTTTTTGAAGTAACGTCTGTATTATATAAGATTAAGATTAAGAATAATAATAATGAATGGGAATGTTAACTAAATACAGCTGGACAGATTGACTAGATTACAAATGGATCCAGAGGCGTAGCTAGGAGGGGGGGGGTGAGGGGAGAATTTGAAAATCCGCAGGGACTCCACTTGAAGGGGCCACCAAATGAGTGTTTTTACATTAAATATTCAATATGACGCAAAATTGTAGAAGCCCCCAAAGAGGTAATTATAGGTGCAATGTATAATACAGTCTATAATTTGGTCACATAACCCTATAAGTTCTGGATTTGTTATTGAAATTTCAGAAATGACTAGATCTAGTTCAAGCGTGCAGTTTCGAGGATTGGTTACATTTCTTACAGTCCTATAGATCATTAGGATATTGATTACACACGTAAGGAATTTAAGTAGTCATTAATAAATTAGGTCTACTTGAACTGTCTTTCTTTTATTCAGCAAGAAATGTTTATTATTGCTGACAACACAAACAATATAACGCTCTGGGCCTGTTAATGTCCGTTTTGTGGACAAGTTGGAAAATGTATGAAAAATTAGTTTTTAATCAAATAATTTTCATTCATTTTGACTTGAAATAAAGTTATCTTAATAGTGTTTTATTCTTAAAATAAAAGCATTTTATTTTTCTTATTTACACATCTATGTTGTTGTTGTTGTTTTTATTCATTGTGTATATGGCTGAGTGGTTAAGCCCTTGTTTTCCGAACCTGGGGTCCTGGGTTCGAATCTCTGTGATGAATGGGGTTTTGAATTTCTGAATTTTTAATGAGTATCTGACTTCAGTTGGGAAAGGAAATATGCTAGCCACGTGACACGCTTCTCGTTAACCGTTGGCCAAAGAAACAGTTGACCTTAACACCCTCACCAACCATGGTGGAGCTCTTGGCTTCTGAACCAGGGTTAGGATTGGGATTTCTAATTTCGTGATTTCAGGACACCATTGAGTCCACCCTGATCTAAATGGGTACCTGACATAACTTGTGGAAAGTAAAGTGGTTGATCCTTGTGCTGGCCACATGAGACCCTTCTCGTTAACCGTTGGCCAAAGAAAAAGTTGACCTTACCATCATCTGCTCCATATATCGCATGGTCTAAAAGTGGAACTACTACTACTACTATATTATGGTCTATATTTCCATACGGATAATAAAGATTATTATTATTATTATATTACAGATTAAATTTAATCGTGTGTGTGTGTTCCCTTTAAAACTTCATTACTTGGAAACAAATGAAAAGAGACACTAATTTCTGTGTCAGCATACTTGCTGATTTTATCTTTGTGATTGGAACTACTGCAACAAGCTGAAGAACAGTATTTCATTTTCTTCAAGTAGAAATAGAGGTTTAGATCTAGAATATTATTTATAAACAAAGACCGATTATAAATCAACATGGAGACTATATCTAGCTGTGAAGCGTAACAATAAATGCGATCCGATAGATCTAGATCTAGAGAGTTTATCGGTTATATAGGGCTAGATCTAAATTTAGCCAGCATTCTTGTGACGTCACGTTTTTAAAAACTAAAAACATCTCGCAGAACCCCGTTTTTTTTTTTTTTTTTGGGACGTGGAGAATTTTCTGTCTAATTTATTAAATATAAAATGTTCTGAGCACTTAAATAAAAAATGATATAATGTTTACAATTACAACTTTTTACGCAGAATTTAAATAAGTCAATAACTAAAATTTGAAAAACTATCGGAGTTTCCCTTCGGTGTTTATTAGATAATTTGAGTGAAAAGTAATGATTTAAAATATTGGTAAATAGGGGGAAAAAAGTACTTCTGAATAATAAAAACATAATTTTAGTAAATACTAATGACATAATATTGATAAATAGTGAGGACATTATTTTTAAACATACTTTTTAAAAAAATATTTTTTCTCATGTGATATCTCCGGATTCCGTTTATTCTAAAGCTGCACCGAGTGTCCTAAATGTGATTTAATGACTATTCAATTAAGGTGGATACTAGTGCGAATATAACATGATGAAACTGAGCTTACATTAATGTAGTGAATCCAAAACAAAGAAAGAAAGATCACGTTTCTTTGTTAAATAGTTTACAAGGGTGTTGTGTTGTCAGCATTGTATTGCGAACTGACAAGCTCTCGAGTGGCTACAGTACTTCACTAATGTGCATCATAAAAATATTGAGGTGTTTTTTTTTATCAGGACATCTTTTTAATGGAAAAGTGTTTGTGGCAAGAAGGCCATGCAAATTTGTTTTTATTGTAAGTCTACTGATAAAAATAAACCGCTTAAATGACAAATTTTACATTTAAAAACGTCATTGTTTAAATTATACAAATGATATTGCATTATAATGAGATCTGTTGACAAAACCTTATTACAAAAAAGGTTAGAGAGGTTAGTTTCTTGAACCATTTCATTAGTTGTAGACTTTGTTGTCGGAAAAAAACGAAATCAAGAAATATCTCCCCAAAGTTTTTATTACAGAAAAAATAGACTAGAAAGTTACTGTTGCAGTTTGGTATATTGATGAAATCTGAGATGTCCTGCAGCAAATAGGTCAACACAGGTGACTTGGTTACAACTGTTGTCAGCTAATAAGTGAAGTGATGGCCTGATAAATTCGATGAAGTCCAGTCTGCTGTAAAAGAACTGGACAATAATGTAATAACTTAAAGAGGGAGGTGGCGGTGTGCATGGCAAGGTTATAACATTGCCCACTTCTTAGCGCTTTTCGTCCCGAAGAGAAACAGTGCGGTGGAGGTTTGACAGTTCAGGTGGAGGTCGATCAGTGGGAGGCACAAACGGGGGGGGGGAGCGTGCTACCCCACTAGGCAATTAGCACTTTTTTCCTAGACTACACAACAGGATGCAGTTATTGTTTTTATGTTAACCACTCTAATAAACGGAAAGTACACTGCGAGGATTGGTTCGATGATTATTAGTTTTAATCAATGGCATATAGAAGTTGATGATTCTGTCCCACAATCCAACTAAACAAAACAAACAACAGGCATAGC
>JAZGLO010006350.1:47500-88451 GCA_036873155.1 Biomphalaria sudanica | reverse complement strand
GCTTTACTTTTGAAATGTAACACCTGTCACGTATTACGAATTGAATTCTACTTTTAAATGGCTTGCCTAGGGGAAACGTGACAATAGAAAAGGAGTTGTGTCACTTCTTAAGTCTGAATTTAATCAAAGACTTACAATGAATAACAAAACAAAAAATGACACAAGAAATCGGAAGGTAAACTATCAACTTAATGTTTAATCAAATATAAAGTTACAAGAAAGAAAAATAAACATTTACTCAATACAGAATTGATGTGTTGACCAAAACCCTTTTACAAAAATGGCATGTAAAAATATTACAATACAAGAGTTTGAAAATATAATTACAAATACAAGCAAGGCCTTGAATAAAAAAAAACTTACACGATCAAGTGGTATACCACGCACGGGTAGCGCAATGTCTCCGCTATTCTGTCCCACGGCTGTCTCCGTATGTCTGTCTGTCAACGTCACGCGGGCGGTCTTTATATAATCTACCGCGCGTCGACCTCAAGACAAATCCAGTGATTTCTAGAACCAAATACGTCATCAATTTCCCAGATCTAGAACACTCTTCAAAGAGACAGAAAAAAAAACACCCTCCTTTCAACCAGAGGTACACACACAGGTCAAGGACCGGTCACTGTCTGTGTGGCTTGACAAATAAAATAAAAAAAAACTTATTACACAAGGGGCAGACAACCTACCCGTCTCTCGACCGCAACAGGTCAAAGAAAGAAAAAAACAACGCCTAGTTACGTAACACCTCCCCCCTAAAAATAAAAAGTTTACATTTCCACGAAATGGAAATCTTTTTAGAACTACAAAAAAAAAATATTTACATTACAGAATGTATTTATCATGATATATATAAAAAAAATATACATCAAAATACTTTTTACACTCTAGATAAGGCATCGGCGATAACATTTTCGCTGCCTTTTATGTGTTTAAGATCTAGGTTGTACTCTTGTAAAAATAAACTCCACCTGAGAAGTCGTTGGTTCTTGCCAGACATTTTGTGGATAAATGTAAGGGGATTGTGGTCAGTAAATACAACCAGTGGCCATCTGGACCCACTGATATAAAAATCAAAGTGTTGTATAGAAAGAATCAACCCAAGACATTCTTTTTCCACAGTAGAATAATTTCTTTGATGTCTATTAAATTTCTTGGAAAAGAAACAAATAGGATGCTCTACTTGGAAATTATCTTCTTGGTAAAGGACTGACCCAACACCTGTGTCACTGGCGTCAATAGCTAACCTAAAAGGTTTTCCGAAGTCAGGAGCCATCAAAATGGGGGAGCTAGATAATATCTGCTTAATTTGGTTAAAGGCTTTCTGACATTCATTCGTCCAAGTAAATCGGACGTTCTTTCTCAGGAGGTTTGTTAAAGGACTGGCAATGACAGAAAAATTTTCGCAAAATTTTCTATAATATCCAGACATTCCCAAAAATCTTCGGAGTTGTTTCCGGTCAGCAGGGATAGGGAAAGCTTGGATAGCTTCTACTTTGGCCATTACAGGTTTCACCTGGCCTTGTCCTACAATATGGCCTAAGTATTGGATTGAAGCCTGGCAAAAATCACTCTTACTCAGGTTTACAGTAATTTTTGCATGTAACAGTTTAGTAAAAAGACAATGCAGTTGTTTACAATGGCTAGAAAAATCTTGGCTAAAAATTACTACATCGTCTATGTATGCGTGGCAATTCTCCATGTCAGCAAGCAGGGCATTTATCATTCTCTGGAAAGTGGCAGGAGCATTCTTCATGCCAAATGGCATCACTTTGTATTGGTACAGACCATCAGGGGTGACAAAGGCAGAGATTTCCTTTGCCCTATCAGTCAGGGGAACCTGCCAATAACCTGAAAGTAGGTCTATTTTGGTGATGTACTTAGCGTCACCAATACGATCTATGAGATCGTCTATCCTAGGGATAGGAAACGAATCGGTCTTTGTTACAGCATTTACCTTACGGTAGTCTGTACAAAAACGATAAGTCTTGTCCTGTTTAGGTATCAAGACACATGGGGAGCTCCAGCTACTGGAACTTGGTTCAATGAGGTCATTTTCAAGCATATACTTGATTTCTGACCTAAGTATGGCAAGTTTTTCAGGGTTGACCCTGTAAGGATGCTGATTGACTGGAGTAGCCTCGCCAACATCTACATCATGCATTATAACATTAGTCTGTTTTGGTACATCAGAAAAAATGTCATTAAATTCATTAATGAGCTTCATGATAACTGGCCTTTCTGTCGAAGACAGATGAGACAGTTTTTCATCCAAATTCTGTAATACAAAAGAATAAGGTATTTTGTATTGTCCAAATTTCTCCTTTACAATATCATCATCAATAGGAGAAACATGGCTATTTGAACAACTTTTGACTGTATTTAAAACACAATTACTCTTCTCTGAGTGATCTGGCCTAGATACATAAGGCTTCAGCATGTTTATATGACATAGCTGAGTCTTTTTCCTACGGTCAGGAGTTTTGATTGTGTAATTGAGGTCACTAATTTTGGTCTCAATTTCATAGGGACCAAAGTATCTGGCTTGCAAGGGTTGACCTGGTATGGGCAAAAATACAAGCACCTTATCCCCGGGAGAAAATTCTCTAACACGGGCCTTTCTATCATACCAGCGTTTCATGCTGGATTGGGTGTTTTGTAAATTATTTTTGGCCAGAACACAAGCATCATAAAGTCTAGTTTTAAACTTAATTACATAGTCTAAAAGTCCTTCAGTGGCTGTTGGTGACAACAAAGTCTCTTTTATACATTTCAAGGGACCGCGCACCGAATGGCCAAAGACTAAGTCAAAAGGGCTGAATCCCAACGATTCCTGGACGGATTCACGGGTTGCAAACAGCAGCATGTGGATTCCTTCGTCCCAGTCTTTTTCGTGCTCAAAGCAATAGGTTCGGATCATGTTCTTGAGAGTCTGATGGAATCGCTCAAGAGCGCCTTGCGACTCGGCATGATACGCACTTGACATGCAGTGTTTGATGCCCAACTGAGTCATGACTTGCTCGAAAAGATTGGCCGTGAAATTCGTTCCTTGGTCCGATTGGATGGACTTTGGTAGACCAAATAGAGTAAAGAACTTGATTAAGGCCTTTACAATGTTTGATGCTTTTATGTTCCTTAGAGGAATAGCCTCAGGAAAAAGAGTTGAAGCACACATAATGGTCAACAGGTATTGGTTGCCAGCTTTTGTCCTTGGGAGAGGACCAACACAGTCAATAAGTACTCTGCTGAAAGGTTCTTCAAAGGCTGGAATCGGCTTCAGAGGAGCAACAGGGATCTTTTGATTTGGCTTGCCAACCATCTGACAGGCATGACAGGATCGGCAGTACTGGATGACATCTTTCTTCAAACGTGGCCAGAAGAAGTGGGACATAATCTTGTGGTATGTCTTGTGGATGCCGAGATGACCTGACATTGGTGTGTCATGAGCCAGATTCATGATGTACGCTCGGTATCTTTCTGGTAACACGATTTGATGGCATATTCTCCATTCTTCTTCGTTGGATGCGTCTGGAGGTTTCCATTTCCTGAAGAGCATATCATCTTGGATGTAGTAGCACGTTGATGCTAGCTCTGCCTCTTGTGATGTCATTGCGGTTTCTCGGAGTTTGGCGAGCTCTGGATCCTTCTTTTGGTCCTCAATCAACTGTTTTCGAGTTGATGCCGGCTTTTCAGAATTTGGCGTTGGTTCTTCTTCAAGAGAAGCAAAGAATGTGGTGCTCAAGTCCACATCATCTTGGTTACTGTTGGCTTTGATGACGTTCTCTTCTTGAGATGCTTTCAACCTCATTGCCCTTGTTACTGCACACGCTGTATATAACTCTAGGTCTTCCTCGGGTGTGGCAGATAAGTCGGGTGTTTGAGTGACGATGGGTTCGGCTATCACCTTTCCACCTGCTAAGTCATTGCCTAACAGCAACGAGATGCCTTCCAATGGTAATGTTGGTCGGACACCTACAACAACCGGTCCAGTAATAAGATTTGACTTTATGTCGATTAGATGTAGAGGCACATCTATACATCCAAGCTCTACGCCTCGTAACAGGATGCTCTTCCCAGTCGATGATGATTTAGACAAGGGCAAGATACCCTCTAAAAGTAACGATTGTGAGGCACCTGTGTCTCTCAAAATGGTGATAGGTCGTAGACTTGTAGAATCACCGGGTAGTGATACGAATCCTTCCGAAATGAAAGGCTTAAAATCCTCTAATAAAACATCAATTTTGGTTGATGCAGACTGGACTTGGGTCGAACTCTCGCTGGAGTCATTGACATCTCTAGGAGACGCAGTGGAGAAACTCTTTCTTGAGTCAGTAGAACATCTTTTAGATGTATTTGGAGAACTCTTGATGGAGTCATTGGAACATCGGGGTGATGTCTTATGGGAACTCTTGATAGAGTCATGGGAACATCGGGATGATGTATTATGGGAACTCTGGATAGAGTCATTGGAACATCGGGGTGATGTATTATGGGAACTCTGGATAGAGTCATTGGAACATCGGGGTGATGTATTATGGGAACTCTGGATAGAGTCATTGGAACATCGGGGTGATGTCTTATGGGAACTCTGGATAGAGTCATTGGAACATCGGCTTGATGTATTTGAAAAACTCTTGTTTGAGTCATTGGAACATCGGCTTGATGTATTTGAAAAACTCTTGTTTGAGTCATTGGAACATCGGCTTGATGTATTTGAAAAACTCTTGTTTGAGTCATTGGAACATCGTAAAGATGAATTTGAAGAACTCACTGTTGAGTCATTTGAACACCGTGGAGACATTTTCGGAGAGTCTTGTACAGTCAATACATTTGAAACAGGTGGTGTCGAGGTATTCTTGATATGACTTGAGGATGAGGGAATAGACCTCGACGACCACTGTACTGTGCAAGCGCCGACTTTTGAAGGAGCTTTTTCGTTTCTCTTCCTCAATTTCCAACAATCGTCAACTTTATGGCCTTCTCGTTTGCAGTAGGAACAAGTAGCTTTACTTGTAGTAGGTTTTCTGTCGTTTGTACTGCTGTTCTTGATGGAGTTGCTAGCAATGGACTCAGGCTGTTTGACTTGTTTTGGCTTGACATCCGTCGTATACTTGGCAAATTGATGTGATATTATATAATCGTCTGCCAACACTGCAGCCTTGTGCACATCTTCCTCGCCACGATCAGCTATATGCGTACGGACGTCCAGCCGCACACAACTCTTGAACTCTTCCATCAGCATTAGGTTCTTGAATTTTGCAAAGTCGGTGCCGATTTCCCTGGAAGTGAGCCATTTCTCAAAGCGTCGCTCCTTTTCCCGCAGGAATTCTACATGGGTTTGGCCATCCGATTTGCGACAATCCCTGAACTGCTTTCGGTAAGCTTCCGGAACAAGTTCATATGCCTTAAGAATTAAGGCCTTAACAACATTATAATCTTTTTGTTGTTCAATGGTCAAAGAACAAAATACCTCTGCAGCTCTACCAGTCAAAACTGTTTGCAGCAAAGTGGGCCACAAAGTTTCAGGTACATTAACATTTTTCACAGCAAGTTCAAATTGTGGAAAATAATTGTCAATTGTGGCTTCATTAAAGCGTGGAATTATTTTCAAAAATTTTGTTGCTTCAGCAGTATGACTGGCAGGGGAAGAATCTGGTCTTACATTAGCAGCTAACTCTAATTTTTTTAACTCTATTTGTAATTTCATTTCCATTTCTTTCTGCTCTAATTCTTTTTGTTTAATTTCCTTCTGGGCTTCTATTTCCATTTCTTTCTGCTCTAATTCTTTTTGTTTAATTTCCTTCTGGGCTTCTATTTCCATTTCTTTCTGCTCTCTAGCCGCTGCAAGCTCTAATTCTTTTTGTGCGGCCTGTTGTTTAATTTCCTTCTCTTTTAAAGCTAACTGGGCTTCTATTTCCATTTGTTTTAATTTTATCTGAAGTTCTAAATCTGATTTACCCTCATCGGGTCTAAGGGTTTCTAAAAGGTCTTCAGAAAACACTTCCTCGTCTACATAATGGATTACAATGTTATCTCTGATTTCTTGTTTAAGGGCATTTGATTTTATTTTTAACCCTAAATGTTTAGAAATAAGGACCAGTTCCTTCCTAGTAAAAGCATCAAGCTCTTCCACTGAGGGATTTGCAAGAAAAACCTGAATATCCATGACTAACTAACAACTATTAGAAGCAAAAAAAAATGTATACAATGTAAATATACAGTACAAAATCAGTACAACAAAAAACCTTAAGAGAGTTTGGTCAATACTATTGATACTTTACTTCCGACTCTTTGACACAAAAATTTTTTTGTTAAAGTCAACTTCGCCTTTACAAAATTACTCAAGTAAGACGAAAATAGGTTCAGAAAAATATCCCGGACAGGCCCCCAAACTTCTTTTGTCACGTATTACGAATTGAATTCTACTTTTAAATGGCTTGCCTAGGGGAAACGTGACAATAGAAAAGGAGTTGTGTCACTTCTTAAGTCTGAATTTAATCAAAGACTTACAATGAATAACAAAACAAAAAATGACACAAGAAATCGGAAGGTAAACTATCAACTTAATGTTTAATCAAATATAAAGTTACAAGAAAGAAAAATAAACATTTACTCAATACAGAATTGATGTGTTGACCAAAACCCTTTTACAAAAATGGCATGTAAAAATATTACAATACAAGAGTTTGAAAATATAATTACAAATACAAGCAAGGCCTTGAATAAAAAAAAAACTTACACGATCAAGTGGTATACCACGCACGGGTAGCGCAATGTCTCCGCTATTCTGTCCCACGGCTGTCTCCGTATGTCTGTCTGTCAACGTCACGCGGGCGGTCTTTATATAATCTACCGCGCGTCGACCTCAAGACAAATCCAGTGATTTCTAGAACCAAATACGTCATCAATTTCCCAGATCTAGAACACTCTTCAAAGAGACAGAAAAAAAAAACACCCTCCTTTCAACCAGAGGTACACACACAGGTCAAGGACCGGTCACTGTCTGTGTGGCTTGACAAATAAAATAAAAAAAAACTTATTACACAAGGGGCAGACAACCTACCCGTCTCTCGACCGCAACAGGTCAAAGAAAGAAAAAAACAACGCCTAGTTACGTAACACACCGAATCAAGCTAAACTGTCCATACATTGATTTTTTACTTTTGAAATGAAACACCGAATCACGCTAAACTGTCCAAACATTGATTCTTTAGTTTTGAAATGGAACATCGATTCACTCTAAACTGTCCAAACATTGATTCTTTAGTTTTGAAATGGAACATCGAATCACGCTAAACTGTCCAAACATTGATGCTTTACTTTTGAAATGGAACATCGAATCACGCTAAACTGTCCATACATTGATTTTTTACTTTTGAAATGAAACACCGAATCACGCTAAACTGTCCATACATTGATTCTTTAGTTTTGAAATGAAACACCGAATCACGCTAAACTGTCCAAACATTGATTCTTTAGTTTTGAAATGGAACATCGAATCACGCTAAACTGTCCAAACATTGATGCTTTACTTTTGAAATGGAACATCGAATCACGCTAAACTGTCCATACATTGATTTTTTAGTTTTGAAATGGAACATCGAATCACGCTAAACTGTCCAAACATTGATTTTTTACTTTTGAAATGAAACACCGAATCACGCTAAACTGTCCATACATTGATTCTTTAGTTTTGAAATGGAACATCGAATCACTCTAAACTGTCCAAACATTGATTCTTTAGTTTTGAAATGGAACATCGAATCACGCTAAACTGTCCATACATTGATTTTTTAGTTTTGAAATGAAACACCGAATCAAGCTAAACTGTCCAAACATTGATTCTTTAGTTTTGAAATGGAACATCGAATCACTCTAAACTGTCCAAACATTGATTCTTTAGTTTTGAAATGGAACATCGAATCACGCTAAACTGTCCATACATTGATTTTTTACTTTTGAAATGAAACACCGAATCACGTTAAACTGTCCATACATTGATTCTTTAGTTTTGAAATGGAACATCGAATCACGCTAAACTGTCCAAACATTGATGCTTTACTTTTGAAATGAAACATCGAATCAAGCTAAACTGTCCATACATTGATTCTTTACTTTTGAAATGAAACACCGAATCAAGCTAAACTGTCCAAACATTGATTCATTAGTTTTGAAATGAAACACCGAATCACGCTAAACTGTCCAAACATTGATTCTTTAGTTTTGAAATGGAAGTATTACGCCTTTGTTTTTATGGCGCCTAAATAGCCAGCAGTAACTTCAGTTCCATTATATTTAAAATCTCAAGAAAATTTTCTATGAAAACCACAAATAAACTTTTATTGATTTAATCTATCTATCTATCTATCTATCTATCTATCTATCTATCTATCTATCTATCTATCTATCTATCTATTATCTATATATCTATCTTTTTCCAGGGTGTGTGATGTGGGCTCTGGACTGTCGTTTTTTTTGTTGTTGTTTTTATACGAGAAGGTTAACTAGACCTTGATAATTGGTTTTTATCTTATTGGGTGTTAATATTAGATAATTAATTTATTAATATTTTTGTTCTTACTTAATTAAAAGCTTCCTTCGAAAACACATCTATATAGCATTGGTATTTTATCTGGCTTACATGTGCCCTCCATTTATTCTGTCATTTTAAAACAGGATATTGATTAAACTTTCAAAGTTATAATTTATGTCATATCAAGTCAAAACAGACTTCCTTTCACGTCTAGCATAGAGATCTAACAGACCTGTAAAATATTCTTTTCGTATATATATTTAGTCACATACACGCGTAAACAAGGAACTTTTTTTGAAGTAATTATTGATCATTATGTTGTTTCAACTCATATTTGATCTATGTGCTAGCTAACAGGGTCTTCGCCCCAACAGCGGTGGCTCTGATAACAAATGGATAACTTTAATATTACAAACTTGTGACATAAATCATTGGCTATTCGTGTTAATACTGTCATAGAGCTAAAATATATAAAAAATCTTAACTCAGTTCTATAAATACCAGTTGTCATAATATAATATTTGTGTACATGTTTTGATGCAAAAAAAAAAAAATTACATTATTAACATCTTGTAATTTCCAAGGATTTACTCTTTCACTCCGTAATTATGTTCTTCGTTCCGATAGAGTTATCCATTTTGCTCATTTGTATTTCACTACCCAGTGATAAATTAACTTCAATAACTTGTTTGTTTATCAGAAAATGTATTATTTGGTATCGAATTATAGGGAAATACATGCTCTTTTTAAGCAGCACAAATTAAAGTTTATAAATTTAAAAAAATCATTTTGGTTTAACGAGGTTAAATCAACGTTGGCATCGTCAATAGGGAGAGAAAGAGTTAAAAGAATTAAGAGGTCCATTAGGCTGCCGTAAGCTTTGGTTGTTTTTGTCTTTTTGTTTCGATTTGCCCTTTACCTTCTACATCACGTTTCGGAGTCTCGACCTAGATCTAGCTATAATATGTAATATGCTCTAATTTGGCAATAAATCTTACCTAAATCAGCAATTCGGCCCATGGGCAGACTGGGCTCTATAGCTTTGGTCAGCAGCCAGTCTACGAGATGGAAACTCCGATATAACACCTACGGCTATCTGTTGTTCACAGCCGTCTCAGCCTTCTGTGCTACTGTGGACTGCATTTAGTTTAAAGAGTGGTATTGGTCTGCGCTAGCCAATTATCACTTTAAAAAATACTTTGCGCAGGCTGAAGGCATTACAGTATTTTATAGAACTATCAAATGACTAGCATCAACAGAGTCGATAAAAGGATGCCTCTAAAAGTTGCCTGCTGGAATGTCCACAACACTTCAGGACAGCAACAAGAGTGAATGCCCTCAACGGAAGTCTGCATTGGTGGCATTAAAGTTGGCCCGGCTAGATGTAGAAATAGCTGCCCTTAGTGAGGTAAGCTTGGCGAGCCAAGGGTCGCTGATTGAAAGAGAGCTGCCTACAGCTCCTATACTGGTCTGGAAGAGGCCTGAAGAGCACAGGCGACTGGGAGTGGCTTTCATGATAAAACAATCTCTTGCCAAGAAACTACCAAACTACCAGGACTGACAAAGACGGCGAAAAGAAAATCTTAATCGACCACAGGCGGACTATGGTTATGCTTGACCTGGATGTGGCAAAATATGTAGGTCACAGCTGCGGCTGCGTAGCCACCAGAAATACTGCATTCCTCAATAATCTTCGGACTCGAAGATAAGCCTTTATTAGTATTATAATTATTATTATTATCTTGTTAGCCCTTGTGCTAAACTTAAATATTCATACCCTATCCCCAATCTACCCTATAGTTTTATAACATAAAATGTTGAATCTACAAATTAAAAAAGAAAAAAAAAGAACGGAATATCGAGACTTTAGCTATCAATTCGAAAAAAAAGATCACAATGGCAATGGTCATCACGATGAACTGCTGCCACTTAAAATAAAAAAGCTTAAACAAATCACGTGCATGATCACGAGGTTGTCAGTTCTCGCAGGAAACAGTAGCAGAAAAACAAAGAAAACGATGAGGAGACAACATTCAAGAATGGACTGTGGCTTGTCACTGGAAGATATTCTCTTCCAGTCATAAGAAAAAAAAAGGGAATGGAGAAAGATTGTCGTCAGATCAGCTGTGGTTCCCCAACAAAGGTAGGTGACAAACAAACCGATTTATTGCAGTGCTATTTTCCCTGTCTAATTGGTCTAGATATAAGCGAAGCTTTATTTGTTCCCTCTACTTAAAATGTCTTTGATAATACATTTTCTCAAGTTCGTATGGGAAAGTCATTTATGTGGCTTGTGTGTGGACTTTGTGTGGATGTGTGGGGACGCGCGTGACTTGTGTATACATGTGGTTGTGTGGACTTTGTGTTCACGTGTGTGGCTTGTGTATGCCAGTGCCTGTGTGTGGACATGTGTGTCTTATGAGTGGACTATTTTTGGACATGTGTGGCAGTATAATGCATTGACTTTAATTTCAAAGATTAAGAATGGATGACTGCATTGAACTAGTGCATCTGTGTTTTTTTTTTTGGTTTGTGATTGAGCAACTGTGCTACTCTCTCTGTCCGTCTGTCGGTCTGTCTCTCTCTTTTACATTGGCTATAAATATAAAATAATCTCGCTTACTGTCTTTAACTTAACACAGTTCAGATAATAATTAAGGTTAAAAATGAAAAATCAAAACTATGTTAAAAAAAACAACAAAAAAAAAAACACATTGCATAAACTGTGAAAGTCACAACTATAAAGCTAGAATTCTTTATTTAAAAATCTTAAATTAAAATAAAATCTATACTGCTAACGCTAAGTCAACATATGACGATATTTGTTCTTTGAAAGAGAGAGAGAGAGAGAGAGAGAGAGAAAAACATTTTCAAAACGTTATTGCCTTTAGTCAAGGAGACCTAACAGATGGTATAGTTATTGCTTATCATTTGAAAGTCAAGGAACAGATGATGATGAAAATTACTGTAGCATTGGTTAATAGAATCCTATTTACTGTTGCATTATAACGTCCATTATAACGTTCACACAAAGAGCCATAGGGAGCCTCCATTACATTCTTTTGATTTTAACTGTAAGCTGGAGAGATGTGGGAGGGGCATGGGTTAATGGTTGTGAGGACAAGTAAACTATCTCAGCAGTCACGTGACTTGGTTTCGTGAACCTGGGCTATATTCCAGACCTTATCGTGGCACCACATCCTGGAAACTTTCGTTAGTACAGACGTATAGGCTCACTGGGATAGAACACTGGCTTCATGTCGCTTCCACGGCATGTTCTGTCGAACCAGCATTGCACGTTGAGAAGATACAACAAAGGCTCCATTAACCCGCTCCATCAGCCACTCCGTTCCTCGTGAGAGTCATACGGTGATGGCGGAACACATAGGAGCCACTCGTGGACTCGGCCTCCGGGCTCATCTGAGAAGAAGGAATCCGAATGTGTCTCAAGGAGTTGTGTCTCAAGGAGTTGTGTCTCAAGGAGTTGTGTCTCAAGGAGTTGTGTCTCAAGGAGTTGTGTCTCAAGGAGTTGTGTCTCAAGGAGTTGTGTCTCAAGGAGTTGTGTCTCAAGGAGTTGTGTCTCAAGGAGTTGTGTCTCAAGGAGTTGTGTCTCAAGGAGTTGTGTCTCAAGAAGTTGTGTCTCAAGGAGTTGTGTCTCGCGTTCATCTGCTTGATGTGGAATCTCCGGAAGGGGAATAGGAGAAACCGTCTCTCATTTCTTGCTTCTTTGTAAGAACCTTCCGTTTGTCAAGTGTCATAATAGGGCACAAGATCGAGCCTTAATCGACACTCCATATGGTTATGGGAACTCCGAAAAATCTTTTTTTTACAACTGCATCTCTCCATAGATCGCAAGGTCTGAAAGAGAAACTTATTTTTTTTAAAATCCAAAGTGAAACCTTTTCGAATATCTTTCGGATCAATAAAAAAAAAGCCAACAACTTAAATATAAAACAAAATGTAAAGACTAACTATGGTTCATATATATATATATGCTTATATTGACAGCAATTGAAATGAAGTAACTGCTATATAAAAACAAATGGAGAAAAATCTGGCCAATTGGGTGCAGCTGAGTAGGCTATTAGGTACTTAAGAATACAGATAACAAATTTTATTGTCTGTAATAGCTCTACTGATTCTTTGTGCCTTTGTGTGTGTGTGTGTGGCTTTTTTTTTTACAACTGGCTGTAATGTATAAGGTAAATTCAGTTTTGTTTATTTCATTCAAGACAATTGTCTTATTTTATTTTTTCTATATCATACTTTAACGTTTTCTGCTTTAACCAATTCTGTACCAAATAGATCTATTATTCTGGTCATGTGTAACTGAATAAGTCCTATAGGATACTTCAGGGCTTCAGCAATAATACATCAAACACTGATGCATGAAATGCAAATACAAGAACACGACCTAATAGAATACATAGAAAGACGCAGACGTTAAAGCAAGTTGTTATGACGTGTGCGTGGACCAGTTAGCACAGGTGCTCCTTCTTCCCTTGCACCATTAATGGATGGAAAGGGTTGCTTGAATCAGCCAGGGAAGACAAAAGCCTCTAATTGGAGTCGCGGTGGCTGAGCGGTAAAGCGCTTGACTTCCGAAACGAGGTCCCGGGTTCGAAACCTGGTGAAGACTGGGATCTTTGACATCTTTGGATGCCTCTTAGTCCACCCAGCTCTAAGGGTTACCTGACACTAGTTGGGAAAAAGTCAGGTTGGTCGTCTGAATTTAGTTTCACAGACCATAAAAATGAAGACAAAAAATAAAAAAAATAAAAACACACAAAAAGAAAGTAACCCAAAATCTTATAGTAACCAATGACCTCAATTCTGCTAAGTCATTTGGTTTTCCTGGCTAAATATTAAATCACGATGAAACAAATTTAATTGACATTAGCGCTATCAACAAAAGTAATGTAGGCTCAAGCGTTATATTAACATGTATACAGAAACACGACAGTTGAAAAGACAAACTAACAAAAAAAAGTATAAAATTTATAGTAGTAAATCATATTATTTGTCAGTAAAGGAGATTTTCTGCATTTATATATTCATTTATTTATATACATAAAAATATTTATATACATATAAATAAAAAAAAAGTAAAAAAAAACACATTATTTGTGAGAAACTGAACCCAGTAACTTTGGGCTCTTACAGTGAACATGTAAACGTAAAGGCCAAACGACCAACGTTAATGATCCAGGTTTTAGGAACACACTTTGAATACAATTATTTTTTCCAAAGAAAGATTTATTTTTTTTTATCATTGTTTTACGGACATTTCTTCGGCGTGTAGAAATGTATATGTTTTCTAACATTATGTATGATATAAAACAGTATTCGTAAAATAAAATTCTTTTTTTTTCTTTTTTTTTTTTTGCGGTTGAACTTTAAAATTGTAAGTCTATTTATATTTATATAAAATAAATATAGATAACATCTTTTTTCCATCAGTAATCTGCTTTGATAAATGACCTTTCTGTATGTTCTCAATACGCTGCGATCCTATCAATTGCCTTGACCAGTTGTAAAGGGGGAGAAAGAACGGGGTTTCAGGGTGATCGCTTTTAATTATTTTTTTAAAAAGGGAATGACTCAAATTCGAACTTGTGGGCAGTAGCCTTCTCAGGCTTCTTAAGCCAACGCGGCAACCACTATGCAAGCAAAGAGTCGACGAACATAGAAGACTGTATAGTTATCTATAGTTTCTATTTCATGTTTGTGTTCACTAAGCCTTAGACAGCAGCATAATATAAAGGGGACTAATTAGCTTATATCACCAATTCAGTCAAGTATTATTTGTTTCCCTTGTATGAGATAACGAAGCAAGTAATTTATTACCAATAGTAAATTAAATAATTGGTTATTTATTTTTATTATTATTGATTCTTGTGTTTATAAGGTACAAGAAATATTTGTGCAACATGTCAGCTTCATCCGAGATTCTTCCTAAACCAAATTGTTTGTTTTAAAATCTAAAGTCGAACTGATTTAATTTAACAACCTTTTTTAATATAACATCTAATTTTCACCAATTACAATGCACTTTTCACATCCAAAATATTGTTTTAGATAAGTCGATTTATAATTAAATGCAGGCGTACCTTTATACTTCCACCTTTTACAGATAGGATACTCCTATGTCAGTCAGGTGACTGGTCAGGTCACAGATAGGATACTCCTATGTCAGTCAGGTGACTGGTCAGGTCACAGATAGGATACTCCTATGTCAGTCAGGTGACTGGTCAGGTCACAGATAGGATACTCCTATGTCAGTCAGGTGACTGGTCAGGTCACAGATAGGATACTCCTATGTCAGTCAGGTGACTGGTCAGGTTACAGATAGGATACTCCTATGTCAGTCAGGTGACTCCAATAAACATTGGACTTTAACTGTTTGGCTGAAAGGATAAAACACGTTCTCAAATGTATCTCCTTATTCTGAGAAAGAGATTGTACCCTATTGCACCAAGCATGATATACCCTAGTGCACTAAGCATGATATACCCTAGTGCACCAAGCATGATATACCCTAGTGCACTAAGCATGATATACCCTAGTGCACTAAGCATGTTATACCCTAGTGCACCAAGCATGATATACCTTAGTGCACCAAGCATGATATACCCTAGTGCACTAAGCATGATATACCCTAGTGCACTAAGCATGATATACCCTAGTGCACCAAGCATGATATACGCTAGTGCACTAAGCATGATATACCCTAGTGCACTAAGCATGATATACCCTAGTGCACTAAGCACGATATACCTTAGTGCATCAAGCATGATATACCCTAGTGCACTAAGCATGATATACCCTAGTGCACTAAGCATGATATACGCTAGTGCACCAAGCATGATATACGCTAGTGCACTAAGCATGATATACCCTAGTGCACTAAGCATGATATACCCTAGTGCACTAAGCATGATATACCCTAGTGCACCAAGCATGATATACGCTAGTGCACTAAGCATGATATACCCTAGTGCACTAAGCATGATATACCCTAGTGCACCAAGCATGATATACCCTAGTGCACTAAGCATGATATACCCTAGTGCACCAAGCATGATATACCCTAGTGCACCAAGCATGATATACGCTAGTGCACTAAGCATGATATACCCTAGTGCACTAAGCATGATATACCCTAGTGCACTAAGCACGATATACCTTAGTGCACCAAGCATGATATACCCTAGTGCACTAAGCATGATATACCCTAGTGCACTAAGCATGATATACGCTAGTGCACCAAGCATGATATACGCTAGTGCACTAAGCATGATATACCCTAGTGCACTAAGCATGATATACGCTAGTGCACCAAGCATGATATACGCTAGTGCACTAAGCATGATATACGCTAGTGCACTAAGCATGATATACCCTAGTGCACTAAGCATGATATACCCTAGTGCACTAAGCATGATATACGCTAGTGCACTAAGCATGATATACCCTAGTGCACTAAGCATGATATACCCTAGTGCACTAAGCATGATATACCCTAGTGCACTAAGCATGATATACCCTAGTCCACCAAGCATGATATACCCTAGTGCACCAAGCATGATATACCCTAGTGCACTAAGCATGATATACCCTAGTGCACCAAGCATGATATACGCTAGTGCACTAAGATATACCATGACAAATATTTTTGTTAAAATCCCTTTAGAATCATGTAGCTCTAGTTTCTGTTTTTTTTTAAAAACAATTAAACAGAGAACTACTTTGTGATGTAAACAATCCAATAGAACAAGAGCAAGAAGGAACATGAAAATGTATGTCAAAAGAATGTTAATTTTTGTACTATTGTGCTGCCATCTATATTCTACATCCTCTTTTGTAAGTTGTTACTTTTATATCGTTATTTTACATTTTATTTGTCTTACCTGGAATTTAAAATATTTACATTTTTTTTTAAAAAGTAAACAGTTAATTTTTAAACTAGTGAATGCAATGTTATGAGATCCTGTTCAGCTAGGCCTAAATGTAAAGAAAATGTAGGCCTATATTTCAATCATGAGTTCCTTATATTGTAATATTATTATTAGCTTTCATGTTCTTCCATTTAGAAATCTTAAATCTAGATCAATACAAAAACACTAAAGCTCTTAACGTATAGGCAGTAAAGACAACGCTAGGAAGGATAAAACTTTTCACGCGACTGTTTTACCCATTTCCGACGAAGCCGTCTTTCTCCATTCCAGATTTTGAAGGCAAACATTTAAATATTGCCAGATCGAGGGCCTAAACAAAATACAGAGCAATCCGTGTAATGTCCCCCGCTTCTTTCAGGCCTCTAAAGATTATCGAGGCAGACTGGCATGTATATTTGAAATGGGCTTGATTGTCATAAAATTATCAAGACATGCTTTTTTTTTGTAAAAAAAAATAATAAATTAGGTGCCGGTTCGCAGTGGCCCTTTTTTTCTAATCAAAACAGGTACAATAGAAATTATACGATAATCGGTTGGGAATTTACAGGTCAATTACAGGTCAATTACAGGTCAATTCCAGCTAGAATCAGGTATAGAAATGCCTCATTCAAGTCAAATTTTTTTTGAAAATCAATCCTGTTGCAGACGTCTCTAATAACGTAAAAAACGTCGATTACAAGTTGAAATGACGTCTCTTTATTTAATTGATTAATACCCTACTCAAGCTTCAATACAAATAAAACAAAGTTTTTGCACATAGGACAAAAAAAGATCTCTAAGCACCTCGACCCAACTCCCCTGCCCCGCCCCTCGCTTAGCACTCGCGTGCGGAGTTTGAGAAACTATGACCTAAGGGCTTAACAAGCTCTCCAAATAGTTGGTAGAACGTGTTTTCGAGAAGTCAGCTTTGGAGATGTATTTCAATACATTGATGTTGTCAGAGGAGGCGCGGTGGCTGGGTGCCAAAGAGCATTTGTTCCGAACCGAGACGTTCCGGGTTCAAATCCTGCTGAAGACTGGGATTTTGAATTTGGGGATTTTAGGGCGCCCCTGAGTCCAGCCAGCTCTAACCAGACATTAGTTGGGGTAAAAAGTAAAGGCGGTTGGTCGTTTTGCTGGCCTCATGTTGGCCTCCTTCATTCAGTTCGTTCATCTCATAGAACACTTTTTCACGTGACTTTGGAGCCCTTTTTTAGAGAGACACTCCCGTCCACAAATATCGTATGTTAAAGTGGCTTTCGCTTTTGTGGTAAAGGAGCTGGCCATTTTTCGTATGGCACGCTTTTCTTCCACATGGCCACAAGGCACCCTCGTCAACTGTGGGCCACAGAAACAGATGATCTTTACATTATCTGCTCCAGAGATCGCAAGATCTGAAAGGGGAACCACTTCTTTTTGATGTTGTCAGTTGGTCTTTTTTACCTATCGTTTCAGGATGTCAGTATGGTCAATAAAATAGACTACGTTTTAGAGGACGCTAGCCCTATGGATATAGATCAGGTAAAATAGTAATATAATCTGCAGTTTAAAAATTTTGAAATGCATTTTAATACATTAAGCAACCGACAAATACTGATGTAGTTCATTTTTATTTTCTAGATCAGATGTACATCAAGGTGTAGCTGTTCGTTGGATGACACCACAACGTTTCAAGTCATTTCTTTCAGTAGCTGTAAATATGCTTTTGAAATTTTGATCGCGAAAGAAGTGTCTGTAATTATTGTGAATATACAAAGCTTATTATCAACTCACTTTGTCTGTCTCGTAAAAAGTTTGTATACGCTATTTCTCCGGCACGGATAAAGCTAAAATTTTGCACAAATATTTTTTGTACCTGACAAACCAAGAATCAATGTATAAAAATCTATTAGTTTATCAACCATTGATAACTAATTATTTTGTTTGGTAGAGAACAAGGAAAAGTTCCACACTAAATATGTCTCAATAGTGCTTAAAAGTGGAAGTATAATCATGGAACTGGTATAATCTTGTACTTTTTGCTATGTCGGCTACGATTATAAATATATTTTGTCGAAATTGCGAATTAAAAAAAAAAGTGTTTCTGGTTAATTTAAGCAACTCGATTTCGGTAAAAATGGCTTAGTTGTTCTAGACGCAAGGGAAGTAGGCTAATAACAGATTACATTTTCGTCATTCTTCCCCCACTGTACTTAGGTGAACTAGTTATAGGCGAGTTTTTCGCATTATATTTATCCTTTATCTTGTACATTATCTTTCTCTCATTTGTTCTAGCTATATTTCGCTTAAGGTATTACAATGGGCCGCTTTCTGCAGTCAACACTCCTTATTATGATCTTAATATCACATGCACTACCGTTAGCCCTGATGAATACAAGGTAGGCTCGCTTCCGGTCAGGATTTTTGTGAGACAAAACAACCCACCAGTTATCGACAGTGGGACAAGTTATCAAGGTAAGCAGTCTTATTTTGCTAAGTCATTTAGTGAAAATTCTCCCACAAGATGTATATCTCATTCCTTTATTTTTTACTTTTGGGCAGATCCTCTATCTAAACAGAGTGTTATAGTTCCGTGCTGAATAGTTCAATGGTGCGCAATATAAGCGCCGATGCAAGGGGCAGAGTTATGACCATATAGTTGAATATTTTAATATATATATTGTTATAAACCTGGTGGTGGCACAGATGGGGTAGTGGTATGTGTGTAGTCAACCGACGCAAATCGCCCCAGGCCAGCGCTAGACGAGCGGTCAACTCTTACGAGTAACGACGGTCAGCCGAGACGAGTGTCAACATGACGGTTCGGGAATGATCGGCGTCGTGAACAGAGCTCAGTAGCGTCACGAGAGTTGTAGTCATCTGACCATCCAGAATGGTTGAGCGACCTTCTGTCCGGTTTTAAAAGGCTATTAAGGACCCTATATAAAGAGCGGAGGTGTCGCAGTCAAGACAGTTCAGCAAAGGGTTCACTACAGTCCGGTCGACTACAGGACAGTTCAGTGAGTTCGGCGGTGTGGTTCTGTACGGAGCATTGCGACGGTTCAGTGCGGAGTACTGTCAAGTACAGTCAACAGGAACGGCTTCTTAATCTTGGTCTGTGATCGAGTCCGACACATCGAGCCCAGTGTGTGAACTCAGTCTTGAACTGTTGAACCCAGTGCAAGCCCGAAACGAGACGGAGAGGCCAGTGCAAGAGTTGATGCGGCGGTACGGCTATTAACGGAGAAATATTTGTACAGCCTGTGTTATGTGCTGCCAATTGTACAGAGTTGGCTGCACTTTATTTCACATTAAAGTGTTCCGTTACTTTGGAGCCCTGAGTTGTCAGGTTCCTTAAGTTGGTGATGTATGGTGCAGTTTGCAGAGAGCCTAGATAGTGAGATTCGTAACAATATATAGGTGTATAGTTATAACATTATCATAAAATTAATATTATTCTTAATACATTTTAATTACAGATCACAAGCGTTTAGATTCCAAAGATCCTTACCTTCCTGGCTCGATCGTTTACTCAGTAAGAGCTCATGAACTAGAAAATCAATTGCCTCTTAGATTTAGGATTTCCAGTACATCCCCCACAACAAACATCTTTCAGATTGGACAAGGTAAGACTCTAAAATATTCTCAATCAACTATTCAGTATATAAACCATTAGCAGGATAAAGTTGACCTACTCTTTATTGGTATTTTTTGACTACTTAAGACTTTGTTTAATTTTGTTTTAAGACTGAGAGTATTGTTTATCAACTTTCATTTTAATTTTCTTAAACACAGAAATTATTAAATACTTCGGAATATATATTATATTAAAAAAACATTTTTGCAGTCAATATTTCATGAAGAGAAAAAAAATCGGAATTAATTTTTAAAAAATGTTGTTCTTGTTGAAGCAGAATTATATATACGGGGACTTGTGTGCAGGAAAGCGCTCCCGGTAGTGGGGAAGGGAGTCAATACAAGATACAAGCGATATAAATATATCCTTAGAGTAACCTTAAGAGTTCCTTCAAAGAGTTTGATATTGACATTCACGGCTGGAAAGCACTAGCTCTCGATCGCTCCTCAGGGCGCGAAGCTGTAAGTGTCGAAGACTTAGATCTATTTCTAGATTTAGACTTAGATCTAGTTGTAGACCTATACTTAGTTCTTGAATCTAGATTTAGATCTCAAACTAGGTCTAGATCTAGCTACATCTATGTCTAGTTTTTATGACAAATGACAATGAAGATGTTGATTTTTATTAGCAAGGGAAAAGTCTTGTTAAGTCATTTGTACACAATTGTAGCTTAAAGTAGGTCAAGAATTATTTTTTTCTTGTTGCCAATTTATCTAATTTTGTTAGAAGAATAATTTTTTAGTTTCTCTTTATTACGTGTAACATGTTATTAATTTTGAATGTATGGATAAGGTTAATCATTATTATTTTAAAAAAATATAAGTGTACGCTATATGAATATGCTAGCTCACAATGAACATGATCTCCAGAACGCGGTCAACGAATTTTCATGTGCTACAGCCTCTTTCGGTTTATCTATAAACCTCGGAAAAACAGAAGTCATGTTCCAAAAGTCACCCAATAAAACCTACTCAGCCCCAAAGATCACCGTAAACGCACATCCCCTTAACGTGGTAGACCACTTCAAATATTGGTCGTATGGTATCAAATGACGTCTCACTTTCAAGGTAAGTTGATAACCGTCTGGCCAGGGCCAGTGGTGCTTTTGAACGCCTTCAGGCGAGAGTTTGGCTGAATAAATCGAAATCAATGTCTATCAGGCGGTGCTTCTCTCAACCCTTTTATATGGATCTAAGATATGGACACTATACAGAAAACAACTAAGACTACTTGAGCGCTTCACCAAAGGTGCTTGCGCTCTATCATGGACATGTGGTGGCAAGACCGCAATACAAACAGTGATGTCCTTGCGAATACTGCGAATGCCGGTATGGGCAGTATATAGGGACTTCTTATGGTCCAAAAGTTACGCTGGGCAGAGCACGTATCCCTATGGGGGACGAACGTAAGCCAAAGACAGTCTTTTTTGGTGAGCTAAAAAATGGTCAAAGTAACCGAGGCACCCCACGAAAACGCTTCAAATACCAGCTTAGGAGCCAACTTGCCTTAGCTGACATAGAAGAGAGCACCTGGTTACATGCGGCTTCAGGACGAGACAACTGGAGGTCCCCCGCGGGATACACATTTGACACAAAAAGAAAATCCGCTGCCGAGGACAGACTCCTAGGCGAAAAGAAAATCTAGATCGAGCACTTGCGGATAATGGTTATGCTTGCCCTGGGTGTGGCAACATATGTACGTCAAAGTTGGGCATCCACGGGAAATACTGCATTCCTTACTGATCTTCGGACTTGAAGACAAGCCTTATTATTAAAAATGAATATATGGAGATACTGTGGCTGAGTGGTAAAGCACTTGGAGCCGGAAGTCCCATGTTCGAATCTTGGTGAAGACTCTAGGTGGACCACTTCGGGGGCCGATTTTGAGTTTGTGTTTCCACACAAACTGTCTTTGTAACCTTTGTTTATTTTATTGAACTGAGTTTAAAAGCATTAAACGTAAGAAAAATGTATTCAGCGCTCTGTTTCTTGAGCCTACCCAAGGTAGTGAGTTGGAATAGATTTATAGGCATCTCTAATACAATTATGTCATCTGAATGTGGAGAAATCACACATCTCTCCAACATATATTCGTTGCATGTATAAAGCTACGTCATTTTCTACTGATATCTATATACGTAAAGCATAACTGAGGCGATAAAAATTAAATTGAAAAATGTTCAGAAGCTATTGATTGTAATACTTGTACTGTAATATCTACTTTTTTTCTTTACTTTAAGTATAGTGAAACAATTCTCTGTGTTTATTTCAGGCAGTGGGGATGTAACAACAAATATTGACTTAAGAGCAACCGTTCTCAATGATGTGGCACTATCCATTGAAGTCTCAGATAGCACCGGCAAAACGTCTCCATTCAGTTTGTTTTTGACCATCTGTAAGTACGAAAATTTCACCTTTCAGTTCTAGTCTTCACTATCTTAACCATACTCCACATACTACTAAATTCTAGTCATGCTAAAAGACAGAGAAGAATTAAGAAGGACGGTAGTCAGATCATGTGTGGTGCCCCAACGGTCCGCCTCACTTAATGGTCCAGGTTTCTACTTTTTATGACTCTCTTGACACTTGAATGGCTTTTATCCCAAAGCCAGGATAAGGGATGAGCTCTTCAATGATTCTTTTCTTCAATGACGCCTCTGTCAAGAGGCCCCCATCAATAAGGTGATTTTTTATTACAACCAGTTTTTTATGAGACACGGCTCTTTGAGCCAACGTCATAGGTTCTTTCTCCTATGAGATGGCCGGAGGCCGAGACCTCGAGATGGACATCATTTATTCCTGAAAAGTACCATCGCGTTCCTTGCCATTGAACGGTACGACGGATATGACATGGTCAGTCAGCCTTTCTCACATCCAGACCACTTGCAAATACGTTCGCTAAAGACATACAGTGGTAGCCTCTGGAGGCCATGTTTGCTCTCCATCTAAGCCTATCTGCTTCTCCAAACACACGTTTCCACGGCGGCGACACGCTGATGCGACGAGTGCTGGAATCCTCCTCCATCGATCGATCAAGCTATATATATTCAGTTCGGGGGGTGACTAAGTGACGCGCTGAAAATTTTGATTAAAGTGGGGATGATTCGCGCAGCACGTCGATCAGACAAGGGCATCAACTAAATGAAATTGGAAGGTGTATGATGAATAAGAAAAAAAAAATGAGTTACACTGCATTTTTAGTCTACTTGATACCTTAGCAAGGCGCTAATCTACAAAAAAAAGCCGCTAACAAGAATGATAACAGATAATTCGCTGAACGTGAAGAATCAATTGAATTAGAGGAATCTACTAAATTAGAAGAATCAATTGAATTAGAGGAATCTACTAAATTAGAAGAATCAATTGAATTAGAGGAATCTACTAAATTAGAAGAATCAATTGAATTAGAGGAATCTACTAAATTAGAAGAATCAATTGAATTAGAGGAATCTACTAAATTAGAAGAATCAATTGAATTAGAGGAATCTACTAAATTAGAAGAATCAATTGAATTAGAGGAATCTACTAAATTAGAAGAATCAATTGAATTAGAGGAATCTACTAAATTAGAAGAATCAATTGAATTAGAGGAATCTACTAAATTAGAAGAATCAATTGAATTAGAGGAATCTACTAAATTAGAAGAATCAATTGAATCAAAAGAATTACCTGAATAGGAAGAATCAATTGAATCAAAAGAATTACCTGAATAGGAAGAATCAATTGAATCAGAAAGATAAATTGTAGCAGAAGAATTAATTATAATCAGAAGAATCGTCTGAATTAGAAGAATCGCCTGAATCCGAAGACTCAATTGAATCAGAAGAATCTTGAAGCAAAAGAATCAACTGAATCAGAAAAAATTACCTGATTCAGAAGAAACAATCAAATCAGAAGAATCAATTGAACCAGAAGAATCAATTAAATCAGAAGAATCAATTGAACCAGAAGAATCAATTAAATCAGAAGAATCAATTGAACCAGAAGAATCAATTAAATGAGAAGAATCGTTGAATCAGAAGAATCCAATTTGATGATTTAATTAGAATAGACTTTTTTGTTTAAAAATGAAAATGTCAATTCTCATTTACTTTAAATCTAATGAAGAAATCGTTGTATAAAATAAATGTACTACAATGGTTCAGTCTTGTAATTTCGCGCGCTATCCACACATTTGAACATTTTTCATAGTACAAGAGCTGTAGTTAGCTTGAATTATGATTCATGGTATTTTTTTTTTTGGCAAACTGACAATAATCGAGTCGAATTGGGCCAGTTAGGGTTAGGACTAACTGCTAGAACTTTTGAATCAAAGATGTTTTATACGTAACGATCAAATATGGAACTATTATTTTAAAAATTCTCTCAACATTTTCGGGGCTACGGTTAGAGTTCGAGTCCCCACTCGAGAAAGTTGTGTGTGCTGATCGTCTAAAGGCAGCACCGAAACCTTCTCCCAGATACCCCCTACCTCCAGTGGCCCACACAAGCTAATGGACCATAGCGCTCTGAATCGATGAGGACATAAGAGCAGCTATGATGTGGTTTTTCAATGCTTAACTCTTTCTCTCCGTAATTATTTTCTTCGTTTCAATAGTATTATTCGTTTTGCTCATTTGTATTTCACCATCCTATTATAATTAAACTTTAATCACTTTTTTGTTTCATATCAGAAAATGTTCTAGTTGGTATTAGCTTGTAGAAGAAAGCATGCTCTTTTTACACAACACAACTTAATTTTTTAAAAGCCCCAAAACTCTTTTTTAGCTAAATGGGGGTTAAATCAACGTTGGCATCGTCAGTTAGGAGAGAAAGAGTTAATGTTTGGGGGTTAAATCAACGTTGGCATCGTCAGTTAGGAGAGAAAGAGTTAATGTTTGGGAGTTAAATCAACGTTGGCATCGTCATTTAGGAGAGAAAGAGTTAATGTTTGGGGGATATTCAACGTTGGCATCGTCAGTTAGGAGAGAAAGAGTTAATGTTTGGGGGTTAAATCAACGTTGACATCGTCATTTAGGAGAGAAAAAGTTAATGTTTGGGGGTTAAATCAACGTTTGCATCGTCATTTAGGAGAGAAAGAGTTAATGTTTGGGGGATATTCAACGTTGGCATCGTCAGTTAGGAGAGAAAGAGTTAATATTTGGGGGATATTCAACGTTGGCATCGTCAGTTAGGAGAGAAAGAGTTAATATTTGGGGGATATTCAACGTTGGCATCGTCAGTCAGGAGAGAAAGAGTTAATGTTACCTAGTTCCGTCTCCTTTCTATTTGCTCCCTACATAAAAACAATTACAACAAACCAAGCAACAAATTGTAAGACTACACAGTTTCCATACAGTCAGTCCTTCATTGTTACTAACTCTCTCTTCTTTAGTAACCAACCAGCCACCAAACATTTCCAACCTGCCGCAGACGATTACCTGGGAAGAGAATAAGCCTGGAAGTAATTTACTAATATTTGAACCTAAGAATGTTGACCCGTGAGTAGTATTCATTCTTTTTAAAAGATATTTAATGAATGTTATCCAATTAATTTTATCGTATTAATCCATGCTTTAATTAGTTTGAACGATGAACTTTTTCGTTATAAAATTTTTAAAAATTAATACAACAATAATTATTTACCGACTTACGAAAAGCTGCTGCCGAGGACAGGCGTAGACCACGAAACGAGAACCTAAACAGACCATGGCAGACAATACTTTGGTCTGTGTTGGATGTGGCAAAATATGTAGATCACATCTAGGACTGCGTAATATCGAAAACACTGCACTCCTCCCTTATCTTTAAGCTCGAAGACAAAACCTTATTATTGTTATTATCAACCCACTGGTTAACATTAAATATTATTTGATGTATTTTTATTGTTAAGAAGGTTGAGTTTATGAATCATATAGAGTTTCCCGTCTTAAGAATGTTTGAGATCATATTAATTACACATATTTATAGACGAATATGGAATTTTGAGTTACCCTTCACATTATTAACACGGTATCTTCATTCCGTGTCTTCCTCTGTATCTTTCCGATGTGTCTTCACACTGTATCTTTCCAATGTGTCTTCACTCTGTATCTTTCCAATGTGTCTTCATTCTGTATCTTTCCAAAGTGTCTTCACTCTGTATCTTTCCAATGTGTCTTCACTCTGTATCTTTCCAATGTGTCTTCACTCTGTATCTTTCCAATGTGTTTTCACTCTGTATCTTTCCAATGTGTCTTCACTCTGTATCTTTCCAATGTGTCTTCACTCTGTATCTTTCCAATGTGTTTTCACTCTGTATCTTTCCAATGTGTTTTCACTCTGTATCTTTCCAATATGTTTTCACTCTGTATCTTTCCAATGTGTCTTCACTCTGTATCTTTCCAATGTGTTTTCACTCTGTATCTTTCCAATGTGTTTTCACTCTGTATCTTTCCAATGTGTCTTCACTGTGTATCTTTCCAATGTGTCTTCACTCTGTATCTTTCCAATGTGTCTTCACTCTGTATCTTTCCAATGTGTCTTCACTCTGTATCTTTCCAATGTGTCTTCACTCTGTATCTTTCCAATGTGTTTTCACTCTGTATCTTTCCAATGTGTCTTCACTCTGTATCTTTCCAATGTGTTTTCACTCTGTATCTTTCCAATGTGTTTTCACTCTTTATCTTTTCAATGTGTCTTCACTCTGTATCTTTCCAATGTGTCTTCACTCTGTATTTTTCCAATGTGTTTTCACTCTGTATCTTTCCAATGTGTTTTCACTCTGTATCTTTCCAATGTGTCTTCACTCTGTATCTTTCCAACGTGTCTTCACTCTGTATCTTTCCAATGTGTCTTCACTCTGTATCTTTCCAATGTGTCTTCACTCTGTATCTTTCCAATGTGTCTTCACTCTGTATCTTTCCAATGTGTCTTCACTCTGTATCTTTCCAATGTGTTTTCACTCTGTATCTTTCCAATGTGTCTTCACTCTGTATCTTTCCAATGTGTTTTCACTCTGTATCTTTCCAATGTGTTTTCACTCTTTATCTTTTCAATGTGTCTTCACTCTGTATCTTTCCAATGTGTCTTCACTCTGTATTTTTCCAATGTGTTTTCACTCTGTATCTTTCCAATGTGTTTTCACTCTGTATCTTTCCAATGTGTCTTCACTCTGTATCTTTCCAATGTGTCTTCACTCTGTATCTTTCCAATGTGTCTTCACTCTGTATCTTTCCAATGTGTCTTCACTCTGTATCTTTCCAATGTGTCTTCACTCTGTATCTTTCCAATGTGTTTTCACTCTGTGTCTTCCACTTTTCTCTGTATTCACTGTTTTTTCCCACTATGTCTTCTTATACCATTTTGTCTTCACACTGTGTCTTACCATTGTGTATTTACTCTGTGTCTTCTCAATTTGTCTTCAGTCTGTCTCTTTTTATTGCCACTGTGTTGTCACTCTGCCCACCTTCTCAGTAATTTACGATCCCTTAATTGAACAGTGACGGCACACTAAACGATCCATTGATACTTACCTGTACAATTACGCCATCTTCTGAGACTTCCAAATTTGACGTCAGTTCAAAAGGTAAAAAAAAAAAATAAAGAAATTTTTTGTTTTTTCTGTGTTCGCTATTTGTTTATTATCACTCAATCACATAGTTATATTTCATTGTTATATTTCATTTGTACATTGAATATATAAAAGAGAACAGACATTTGTTATGCAATATACAAGTCAACTCAATGACCACTAATGACTAATTTGGTTTAAGTCCTTATCATTGTAATGTAGAATCTGATTTGAGCAATTACTTTAACGTTATACAATATGGCTTCTGTTTTAAAAGACAATGGATTCGCCCAGACTAATGTTTCACTAAAGTGCATTCCGGAGAGTGCATTCAATGGAGCCCAATCAGCACCTGTTGAGGTTTGCAGCGGTGTCAAGCAGGGGTGTGTGCTCGCACCTACTCTGTTTGGCATATTCTTCTCCTGTCTACTGCATTATGCGTACAACGACATAAACGAAGATGTGTTTCTCCATACAAGATCCTCTGGAAAACTATGTAATGTATCAAGGCTGCGAGCCTTGGGGAAGCTACCACCTTCTACCAAGAGCGTCCCCAGGTGGCGGATAGGGGAAAGACCCTTAGATATAGGGATAGCTGTAAATGGCAAATAAACAGCCGCGGACCAACTGGTTGCAGTCATGGAGGATGAGGTGAAGTATTCCAGTGGTTAGAATATTTACTAAAAACATCTCAGAAATCCAGGGAAATGATTGCAAAAAGCGAGTATAGGGCGCTCTAACTCTAAACCCGGGTAGATGAAACTCGTTAGCTAGGGATAGCAGTTCATCTAGGAGAGAAAACTCCGAAAATAAACACCTGCTGCCTTGCAGATGATCTTGGATGATCAAAGGCTATGAGAGCACACCCAGAAAGAAAAGCAGGCTGAAGTCGGAGTCAATGGGCCTCATGGCGCAAAACACATTGACACGCAATCTCATCTATGTTGGAGTTCAGTAACGATTCTAATAGATGTGGCGTCCTGCCTGTGGAATCCCGCCGCGCAGGTAGGGGGCCGGGCTCTCCGCCTCGAAGGAGCCCACACAAGCGAGCTGGTGGTTCTTCTACCTCTGCCTGTGGAGCCAGGAGCAGGGACAAGAAAGTAAATACTACTGGCCAACACTCCAAGACCAAAAGTTTAAAAATCCTACAATGGAACGCAGAGGGCATCCAAAAAGAAAAAAGAAGCTCTAAATATATTTTTGCATGAGAAAGAAATAGATGTAGCTTGCATCCAAGAAACTCATTTGAACAGTAATCTTCGTTTCTCCATTAGAGGCTACACCTGCATCAGACAAGATAGAGAAATCAGACCCAAAGGAGGAATCCTCACCCTCATTAAAAATGGCATCCCTACCACAGACATAACAATGGCCAACTCCTCAGAATCAGAAATAATGGGAACTAAGCTAATTCTTCCAGATGGAAATATTAATCTATTTAACTGCTACTTCCCACCAGACAAGGAAATAGAGATTGATCACATACAAATACCTGACCAAGAAGACTGTCTTCTCTTAGGAGATATGAGTAGTCACTCTCAGAGCTGGGGATACCCAGACCTAAATGCCAGGGGAGAAGAAATTGAATAATGGCAAGCAGAGAACAGACTTATCCTACTTAAAAAACCTGAGGATAAACCAACATTTTTCTCAAGAGCCTGGCTAACATCAACCACTCCAGATCTAGCCTTTGCAACTGACAACTTATCCAAAAAGTGCACCAGAGAAGTTGCAGACCAGCTAGCCACCAGTGACCACAGACCCATATTGATCAGTATGGATAGCTCCTTCAAAATATCAGAAAACTCCACCATCCCCAGATGGAACTACAAAAAAGCCAACTGGCACCTATTCTCAAAGCTCACAGACCTATACACAACTTTAATAAACTGCAAATCAAATCAGGTTAATAAGTCATACTCAGCTTTCTCCAAAGCAATCCTCCTAGCAGCTAAGGAATCAATTCCTAGAGGAGCAAAAAAAGATTATATCCCCAACTGGTCTGATCACCTTCAACAACTCCACAATGCCACTATTGAAGCCAGAAACACAGTAGAAAATAACCCTTGTACAGAAAATAACATAAATCTAAAAGCAGCTAACGCAGTTTTCAGGAAAAATTACCTTCCGCCATGAGAAAAAGTTGGCATGAAAAAACAGAACGGCTAAACGTAGATGGTGACGGCCACAAACTCTGGCGCATAGCCAAATGTCTCAACCAGGAAGAAAACAGAACAACTCCTATAGTAATAGAAAAGGACAACAAACCCCTGAAAGGCCAAGAAGCAGCAAATGAATTCATTAAGTTTTTCCAAAGCGTAGGAAAAATACAAATCAGTGAAAGTAGAAATAAAGATGTAAACTCAGAAATCCAGGATAGAATCAAAGAAAACAATCCAGCTTACTCCTTGGGAATGACCACTAATCTTAAAATGAAGGAACTTGATGAATCCCTAAAAGTCCTCAAACCAAAACAAGCCCCGGGCTCAGACAAAATATCTAATGACATGCTTCTTCATTTGGGTCCTCAAGCCAAAAGAAAACTGCTACAAATATTCAATGCTAGCTGGAAATCTGGCAGAATTCCAAACATCTGGAAAAAAGCCATTATGATCCCTATACTAAAGCACGGCAAACCAAGAAACAAGCTGGATAGCTACCGCCCCATCAGCCTCTCTAGCTGTACTTGCAAACTGAATGGAAAGAGTGATAAATAGAAGGCTGACATGGATCCTTGCGTCAAATAACCTAATCACTGAAGCCCAGGCTGGCTTTAGAAAAGGCAGATCAACAGAAGATCAAATCGCCTTTATCACACAAGAAATAGAAGATGGCTTTCAAGAAAAGAAACCAACAACAATTGTGTGGGTTGACTTAGAAAAAGCATTTGACAAAGTCTGGGAACAAGGTCTCTTGCTCAAACTAATCCAGCATCACATATCCCACAGAATGTACAACTGGATAAAGGAATATCTAAATAATAGAAAAGCCTTAGTTTGCATGCAAGGACAAAGAAACCACACAGTGGGTATAAAAATGGTGTCCCCCAAGGAGGAGTCCTATCCCCAACACTTTTCCTAATATTCATAAACGATCTAAATCAAAACCTACCAAGGAAAGTTAAAAGCAGCATGTATGCAGATGACCTTGCCTTAATTAGCACAGAAGAATAATGTAGGAACATCGAAATTTCGATTACAAGATGCTCTCGATATACTCAATAATTGGTCCAAAGACTGGGGCATGTCCATCAACACAAAAAAGACCACATATACCATATTCTCACTGTCAACAAAACAGCAAACAATAAAATTAACATTAGATAAGGAAGCTTTAGAAAAAAATGACAGCCCTACATACCTTGGAGTCACCTATGACCCGAGACTAACCTGGAAAAGCCAAATAAATAAAACACAGAGTAAAGGCATCCAGAGACTATCCCTCTTGAAAAAATTAGCTGGCTCAGATTGGGGAGCAAATCACAACATCCTGAAAAAGACCTATACCAGTTACGTGAGACCTGTATTAGAATATGGTGCCACAGCATGGGGCTCAGCAGCCCAAACCAACCTAAGAAAAATAGACAAGGTTCAAAATATTGGTCTAAGGATAATGACAGGAGCAATCAAAACAACACCCATAAGAGCTATGGAAGAAACCGCTGCCCTGATCTCTCTGGATGAAAGAAGAGAAATAAAAATCCTTTCCCAATTCACTAAATTGGAAACCATGGAGAGGCACCCACTCAGAACAAAAATCCATAAACCTGGCACCAAAAAACGCCTCAAAAGGACCAATTTCATACAGGAATCTCTAAACCTAAAAAAGAAACACCAACTTGAAAAAATTACCCTGGAATCCTCGATACACTATAATGAATCTCCACCCTGGGACGAAAGCCAATTTCCTACTATAAGGGACCATATTGAAAGCATTAAAAGAAAATCTGATTACAGACCAACAGAGCTCAAGAAAATAGTGAACTGTTTTCTACATACCAATTATCCTACCAATCAGTGGATCAGAGTTTACACAGATGGCTCAACCCATAAAGCCACCACAAATGGAGGAGCTGGAATACTTATCGAATGGCCAGATGGAGGAAAACTAGAAAAATCTATTGCAACTGGAGAGCTCTCTGACAGTCACAGAGCAGAAAGGGAAGCACTAGCACTAGCTGCTACCATCCTAGCAAATCATCCAAATTCCCCACACAGTCAGATTGTCTTACTAACCGATGCAAAAACAACCCTCCAAAGCCTGCAAAACTCTGATTCCTCATATATTAATAACCTCAAAACAGCACTTACAAAGCTCAACAACAACAGCAAAAAAAACTGTAATTCAATGGATCCCAGCTCATAGAGAACTTACACACTAATAAACTCTGCACTCTATCCAGAAGAATTGAAGAAATTAATAGTAAATAAAATAAATGAGAAATGGACGAGCTCTCATCCAAATCACAAGAAAGATGACGCTTACTATAAGCTATCCCGACAAGACTAACGTCTAATCTTTCGACTCAGGACCGGACACAACAGAATGCGACAACACATGTACCGGAAGCTCAAAATTGGAACCAGTGAAATCTGCCCATGTGGAGAATCACCAGAGTATACAGACCACGTCCTCCAAAACTGCTCTCTATACCAAGAGGCCCGTATAAGACATTGGCCCCAAATCACCCCACTAGAAAGGAAACTATATGGAGAGCTCCCTGATCTGGAAACCACTGCGCATTTCATCTCATGTATTGGTCTACTCATCTGAACACTCCAACATAACAATGAGAACGAAGAAGAAGAAGAAGAAGAAGAAAGGCTGCGAGCGAAAACCAAGGTTAGGAAGCTACTCGTCAGGGAACTCCTGTATGCTGATGATGCAGCTATTGTGGCTGATTCTGATATTCAGCTACAGTCCCTGGTTGACAAACTATCTGCTGCTTGCCAGAAGTTCGGCTTAAACATCAGTCAAAGCAAGACTAAGATACTTGTCCAAACATAAACACTGCACCTCAAGTAAGCATTAATTGCCAACCACTAGAAATTGTTGATCACTATTGTTACCTTGGCTCCATCATATCCAACAACACTCAACTGGATAAACACATAAACAACAGGATAGCCAAGGCAATGGCCACCATGTCACGGTTGCAGAAAAGAGTCTGGGACAACAAATTGCTGACCAGCAGTACTAAAGCCCTAGTCTACCGGACCTGTGTGTTGAGCACCTTGTTATACGGAAGTGAAACATGGTCAACCTACTCATGGCAGGAAAAAAAGCGAATGTCTTCCACCTCCGACGCCTAAGGCGGATCTTTAAAATAAGGTAGCAAGATAAGATAACCAATGAGGAAGTGCTACAAAGAGCAGGGTGCCAGGACATCCGCTCTGTTATCAGCAGCAGACGCCTTGGCTTGCTTTGCCACGTTCGTAGAATGCCAGTAGGTCGACTTCCACAGGACATCCTGTATGGTGATCTAATAGAAGGCAGGAGAGCCGCTGGTCGCCCACTTTTACGTTATACGGATGTATGCAAATGCGACATGAAGCTCTTCAAAATCGACACTGGCAACTGGGAAGAGGTGGCACTGGACAGATCCTCACGGAGAGAGAGCATAAAGGAAGGGTCAAAGATTGCAGATGTCATACACAACAGAAGCAGAAAGAAGGGTGAAAATGCAACGGCGCCTGGTGATTATATATGCCCAACCTGCGATCGCAGCTGTGTATCAACGATTGGCCTCTTTAGTCACACAAGAAGTTGCAAAGGGAAAAGATCGTCTCTCGAGACGTAAAATGCCACAGATAGGGCATTCCGGGGGGGGGGGGTCACAGATAAAGAGAAAATGAATCATGTCTTCTCTCAAGACCTTGCTGATGAGATCCAATGGAACGCTTCGATATTTCAAACCAACTCAGTTGCTGGAACTGACGGAAGGAGTATATTGTTAATACTCTCAACACCTAAGGGGCTCCACTTACGATCCTAGGACGCCTAAATACCCTTCTCCTTACAAGGCTGACGAACTCCATCTGCCCGAAGTCTCTGGTTTTTAAGGCTACAGGGTTCTGCATTTACCACTCCCCTTTTGGTAAGGGCAGTTTCACCAAATCAATTTGAAACTTTGCTACGATCGTAAGAGCTTACACAATTGGGTCCTGGAGTGCTTAAAAATGTGCATATGAACTACCATATACCTTCTAAAAATATCAACACTCTCTAGGTTAGCTATTTATAGCTTTCAGACATAGTGTAGTAAGATGCAAAGAGATACCAATTTGAAGTTAACCAACCATACCACCTATTTTATTCTCGTTTTTTCGTGTTCCATGGTACGCCGAGAAA
This sequence comes from Biomphalaria sudanica, assembly GCA_036873155.1. Lineage (NCBI taxonomy): Eukaryota > Metazoa > Mollusca > Gastropoda > Planorbidae > Biomphalaria > Biomphalaria sudanica. Next base: position 54,487 of record JAZGLO010006350.1, on the reverse strand, counting down.
TAATCTTCACCCAGGAATGATGTCAAAAACAATAAACATTTTCTTAATTACATCGCGCGATTCCAGCAATGTACTTCTATTTCCATTTTGAACTTTATGCTTCGCAGTACTTCATGTTTCTTTCAACAATTTTGATTGTAACTGTTTTTTTCTGTTCAGATAATTGGTACATAACAGCTCCCCTAGATTACGAGAAAACAAAACAGATCCAGATAACTTGTACATTGAGTGACTCATACTTGTAAGTACATGAACGGTTAATTTAGATGTGTCAGACTAGTGGCGGGTCAAAGACACATTTTATGGAAATTAATAAGATACTAGCCAAACTAACAATCAACTATTGTGGTTCCCTTTGCAATAATAAAATCCCTTCCCTAACCCTAATCCCTTCATATAAGCTCATGTGATTCAAATAAGTAATAAAGAAAAACAAAAAGATAACTTGAACATTCTTGCCTTCGTTCTCCATACTCTACAGATTAATTTTAAAAAACGTTTCATAGTTGGCTGCTTGGGAACGCTCTAGGTTACCACGGAAAACGCTGAGGAGTAAAACAAATATTGACAAACTTTCTGCCTGTAAAAATATGATTCAAAGAATATTTTACCAAAACATGATTTGAAGCTTGGCATAAGAAGTAGGCTTCTATAATAAAAGATGTCCATCTCTTCAGACAAAAAATTAATCAACTTCCTTGAAAACTTTTTTTTATTTTCTTCCCTTTCTTCAAATGTTCCAGACAATCTGAACAGAAAGTGTTGACGATCCTTGTCTTAGACGTGAATGAACCGCCATACTTCGTGACAAGTCTCTTTGATTGTCTTCTACAAGAAAGCAATGTAAGTGTCACATTAACACAAATGGAACCCTAAACATATGATACACTGTTCTGGGTATTTTCTTTAAAAAAAAATACTTTAATGTAGCTCATCTTTATGCCACATCAGAGTCCATCTAATCTCTAAAGTTGAACTATGGGGGGGGGGATGGGGGTGTCTGGGAAAGGTTTCCATTCTCTCCTTATGTGCTCAGCAAATACATTTTAGCTCTCGAGTTGGGATTCAAACTTAATGCCACTTCCCAGTTAAAAATTATTATTTTTTATTTGTAACTGTTTTGTGCAATGTTAGTTAGGTAAATTTATACAGCTATCTCCACTTCTAATGTTACATTCACTATGTTCATTGTGAGTTTGGATATTATCCTTCAGGCAGGTGTTTCTTCATGTTTTCTTGACATCCAAGTTGAGGACCCAGAACATGATTCGATACGGTCCATTGATGTAAGGACTGCTTCTAATACAGGCTCTTGTATAAAATTTAGGTGAGTCTTCTTAAATGTCGGGGCGAGGTGGCTGAGTGGTTAAGGGCTTGGCTTCTGAACCTGGGGTCCTGCGCTCGAATCTTGGTAAGAACAGGGATTTTGAATATGGGATTTTTGAGTCCATCCAATTCTAATGGGTACCTGACTTTAGTTGGTAAAAGTAAAGGCGGATGTTCGTTGTGCTGGCCACATGACACTCTGCTCGTTAAAACCATTGGCTAAAGAAACAGATGACCAACAACATCTATAGACCCTATAGACCTCAGGGTCTGAAAAGGGATCTTTACTTACTTAAAGGTATGTAGTGATTGAATATTCTAATAATAAAATAAGTTTCTTGGAATAATATATTTATTCGCAAGTAATCTGAAAAATAGTGTCGTGTTTTAGAAGTGACTGTCTAAGTGAATACCTTTATTATGCTAGGTATTGGCTAATATAGAATATGTGTCTTATAAAAAAAGAATGATATGCAATACTGTGAATACTAAGTAGGATCCACATGACTAGAGCTTGAAATATACATTGCTGAAACTCTATGCTGATTTATACACAAGAGTGACCAGTTTTTTAATGTTTTTTAAAGGATTTTTTTCTTGTCCTTTCTCTAGTTATTGAGAGCTAGCTGATCTGGTCTCTGATGAGACATCATATACATTCAGAGAAAATGTATATAAAAAATGTTTTTATGTAACTAGTTTAATTAATCATTTTGTCTAGATTCACATTTTTCATATTTTAACCGTTGCCAAATAACATAGGCTAAATTATCTAAATTATTATTCTGTCATTAGTAGACAATGTCTATGCTAATTTACTATTATATAGAGAGGTAATCTCTTTTAGACTCTCAATCTGTCCTTTTTCCTGTGCCCGAATTCGTCTGTATTAAATTATCCACTTTTCCTCTCTAAGATATGTCTTAGCTACTAAAATACTGACCTTTAACGCCGACTACGACCTTGAAATAGAACGCAAGGACAAGTGTGACATCGAACTGGAGGCCAAGGACGAGCACGGTCTGGTCAGCAGCAACAGGGCCAAAGTTCATGTCACAATCATTGACGTTAACGACAACACGTGCATCCCCAACATGGTGAGTAGGCGTCCATAGTAAAAAACAAGCATTCATCTTGCACTAAGATATGTTGCATTCTACGAAACAAAACAAAAAGTAACTACAAAAACATTGATATTTCTACCACAGTTTTTATCTCCCAGTATCCAGTATCCATAATGTCTATAAACGTCAACATTACCAACAGCAAGATACTAAATTAAGGGTGTAGCCATCTTGGCCAGACCATTCGTTCTAGAAGCCCTGAGCAATGACCTGCAACGTCACAAGCTGGGGGCATTTTAGACCAATAGCTCGTTACCATGTCGTACAGACCTATAACGCTTTGTCTAGATCTTGGTTAACAACTCGTCTAAGACAAGGTTCATTACTAGCCTAGTCAAAGGAGCATAAATGTAGTAATATATAATTCAACTACTTTGAACCATAAAATTATCAACTGTCGAACATATGCACAGTTTCCAGATAACAACATTAACGATTCTCTTCTGTTTTCTCTTTAAATACTAAAGAGTTGTGAAATATCTAAAATGTTCTAAACGAGTTGAATTGATCGGTAAAGTACTATTCTTGATTCTGCTTAAAGTTCGTAGGTGAAAAGTATACACAGACAAAAAAATATTTTTTCAGGTGTGCAGTCTGCATTATATGTCTGAAAAAAATGAACTATCATTTTCTAGTCCAATTGTACTTAATTGTATTACTTCTTCAAGAGACAAAAACCAATATCTTATTTCTGAAGTGATTTGGTTACTGTCTTCAATTATAAATCTTTTTTTTAAAAACATATCAAAATAAGGAAACAATGAAATTATAATGTATTTTTGGCATTTTGAAACTTATGAGATATTATTCCGCCACTGAAACTCTGTGTGTGACTAGAGATACACATCCACGGTCACATTTTATACAGGCTTCTCAGCATCTATCAGTATCTCTATATTACCTCTGTTATGTTCGAGCTGTCATACTATTTATCACCTTTTTTACGAGTTTTCCAACTCTACATCACTTCTGTTCTGTTTGGTTTTCTCGGTATTGTTTTTTAAAGCGCAATTTGTATGCTTATTATATGCTCATTTGTGTACCAGTGGTCAGTGAGGGGAGTTATTAGGGAGAAGGTTTTCCGTGCTGCCTTTAGGGGCTCAGTTCACAATCATTGTCCTCCATGTGGATCTGTTGTTGTTTGTTTTTTGTTTGTTTTGTATTCACGTTGGTTATTCATTACACTTTTTTTTTAGCCTGGCATAGTGACTATTACAAATCTTCACACGATGCCTCACAGAGTGGCTACTTTAATGGCCAGAGATGATGACTACACTGACCCAAACAACAAAGTGACTTTCGAACTGGTGACCGGTCAGCCATCGGAGGCCATCAACCACTTCTCAGTTAGCAAAAATGGAGAAATTTTTTATTTCGGTAAAATAAAAGTGGCCTTTGAGTCGTTTTGTTTGTATTTCGAAAAGGGGAACATGTTCACACACGCAGACACACACACACACACACATAATAACATTGTACTCTTCTATGGGGGCACCGGCTTTCGAACCGAGGGTGCTGGATTAGAATATCGGTATCTTTGGGATTTTTAGAGCCTCCCTCAACTTTTCAATCGAATGATCTTTTCTTCTTTTTTTTTTTTTCTATTTGGACTCCACGTTTCCATGAATAAATCTGCTTGTTAATGACTAAATAATTTGTTTTTCTTCGCTATTCTTATGTCAATGGGAAAGAACCAGCACTAGCATTTGGGATGAAATGTATGCATCTCTTTTTCAACAGAAAATAATGTGTAGAAATAAGAAAGGGTAACTTTCAGAAGGACACAAGTTTAATTATTGAAATACTATTTTGATAGCTTTTGTATAGCGCTATGCAGGCTTGTGGTATTCGAAGAGCGCTTGATCCAAACTTTTTTTGTAGACATCTCGAAAGTGTAGGAAGAGTATCTGAGAGAAAGTTGCCTTTTGAGAGTTAGTAATCACAAGCTGGAGTCGGTTTTTGAACTTTAATAAGTTCTGTCAGCTATCCACCTGCATTGGAATGTCTTTTTGCGAGTGTACTAATGCATGACTCGGTTTCGGTTAATATCACACTTAACTTATTGAAGGCGTAGCTAGGAGAGGGATTGGATACCATCATATTATTGAACCGAGGCCAACTGTTTACCAAGCTAAGCTTCTGTGCTTGAGAAGGACTTATCATGACTATTTTATTTAACAACAAATATTTAATGCTAAAAGATATTTACTTAAGAAATTTTACAGATGAAATGTTTCTTATACTCCAGTGTTTCCCAAACTATGTTCCGCGGTACCCTAGTGTTTCGCGAGGCCTGAATTAGTGTTCCATGAACTAATGGAATAATAACTAGAGTAGGCCATCACATTAATTTAACTCACTACAAAATTAGCAAAGTGTTCCGCTAAATACTGGAATGTACGAAGTGTTCCGTTAAAAAAAAGTGTAGGAAACACTGTTATGATCAATGTTTATGTACTGATTCAATCATTTCCTTTCTTAAACTACAGACAAAATTCCAGAGTCAAATAACGGTAAAGGATTCGCGCTGACCATTAAGTGTGCGGACGGAGGCAGGCCACAGAGGTCAGCCGAAGCTACACTATTGGTCAAGTACGAATGGACAACCACTACGTCCACAACCACAACGACTACCACCACAACCACACCTTCCACCACGACGACAGAGGCGAGCTCGAGCGACGACCCTTTCGACAACGCGTCGTTCGTCGCTCTTTTTGTGGTTCTCCTGATAATGCTGATAGCAGGTCTGATTGGATTGCTTGTTTATCTTATTCGATACCGAGGCCTGTGTGACATAACTCCATCGTCTTCACAGACTCTGGTAGAAAAAATGGAACCATCTAATAAGATGAGTAACGAAACGTAAGTTCCTTTTTTTTTTTTTTTATGAGCCAATGAACTAGAATTGTTTTATGCAAAATTTATAAAACTATATTTTTTGACAAAGCTTATATCAAACTCACTCTGTCTGTCTGGTACAAAGTTTGAAGAAGTGATTTCTCCAACGCTTAATTTCGGATCAAGCTGAAAATTTGCACATTTTTTTTTCTTTTACCTGACATCACAATAATCAATAAAGATTAGTTAATTAACTATTGGTAATAAATTATTTTCTTTGGTATCTCAAGCAAGGGAAAGAAATTGTAATTGGCTGAATTATTAAATATTAATCGTCTGAGTCTTGGTGAACACAAACCTGAGAAATAGGACGAGACAATAGAAACAATAGATAACTATACAATTTTCCATGTTCATAATCTTTCCAGTAGCAGAGTGGTTACCGTGTTGGCTTGAGAGGCCTAAGAAGGCTTGAGCCATGAGTTCGAATTCATCTCGTTTCCACATTTTTATTATTATAAATGCTTTTTTTTGTTATTCTAGATCTATTATAAACTTAATTATTAAAACTATTTTGCTAGAAGACTCGATCTTAGTTTGCAACAACACTGTAGCAATTTTTGGATCTACTCTAACTGTATATTTAGAAGTAGATGTTACAGTGAAGTATTTGAAGTAATGGTAATTATGATTTTCTTTCACAGAATTTACTCTGAAACAAGAGAAGTCATGCCAGCAAAAATTAACAATCAGTACAGAGATACTTACTGGCATAATGGTTAGTAAAATACTAGATGCATGTCAGTCTCTGTTTACTGCGCTCCCTAATCTCCCCAGCCCAATTTAAAAATTGTATTTACCATTGCCAAATATATACTATCAATGAATACTTTTGATGAGAAGATCATAAAATAAAAACAAAGTATTGATTTAATGGTTCCGTCTGAAACTCTCATTTCAACTTTTATATCTAGAAGACTTCCATCTTTTTCACTGTTTGGTTTGCAAGTTCGATCTAGACGTTCATGTTTTAAATACATCTATTTTTGATCTAGACCAGTGATTCCCAAAGTGGTCTATATTGACCCCCAGGGGTCTACGAAGACTTCCAAGGGGTCTACGAAAGTGAAAAAATAAATTGGGGGTCTATGAGATGTCCACGGGGTCTACGATAATAGATTTCATTTCAGCAGGTCGTGACTTTAATTTTCACATCCCATTCATGTAACTCTTCCTAATAATATATAATTTAGACCTGAGTTGATCCTTTCAATATTTATCCTTCTATTCAAACGAAAAATTGTCGTATTTAATTTCAAGAATTATTTAAATATCTTAATTTTGTCTACATGTTTATGTTTAGCAAAAATAAATGTAAACTGTATAGCGATGATTATTTAAAATTGTTCATTCCTTCCTTATCAAACATACCAATTGACTTTTTAATGACTATATGAAACTAAGTAAGCTGGAGGATCACCTGAGACAATGTCACCCTGATAACAAAATTTGAAAAACTTTCGAACATTCAAAGATAAAGTTCCAAAGAGACCCACATCTTCAACATCATATAGAAAAGATGATGGTTTGTAGGCGTCCTACAATATCTGTATCTTATAGCAAAATTTTTTTAAAATTTGAATGTTATCAATAAAAATGATAGACCTTTATAACTTTGTACGTAGCTTTAAATTAC
>JAZGLO010006350.1:0-42500 GCA_036873155.1 Biomphalaria sudanica | reverse complement strand
TAAACAGAAGTATTATACTTATGAGTGATCCTACCCAACACAAAGTCCGAATAGTTAGTGGTAGTCACTGATAACAAAACAAATAAATTAATCTAATGTTCTCACAACAAAGTCCAATGTTTTAAATGAATTCTTCTGACTTTGATCACATGTAGGCAACAAGTTTTACATCCTTTGTACCAGACACTGTGACGATACTGGCCACTACAAAATCTCTTCTGAAACTCAACAGCATGGTAAATATAACAAGAAGTTCACAAGAATAGTACTATCAATTAGTTTGGATCAGTTATGCAATTAAATTGTTAATACATCTAAACTAACAACAATAAATGTGTGCGATGATAGTAATCACTTTTTAAAAGCATTTATAAAAAAACAAAAGCAAAGTGGGGTGACGACCTGAATTGAAATTGATCAGGCCTCCTCAGTCCGACACACTAAGCATTTTGCTAGTGAGGTTTTTATGACTTTAGAAGTTTGTTTAGTTAAATATAGTTTGTTTAAAACGACATCATTCTCTACATAAAGCATACAGGAGACTAAATCATCTTGTACCACTATCCGAGGTGAACATTTAACAGGCAATGTCAACCGAGACTGTGACACTCAGTTAATTTATTTCCCTTGTGCGAGATACCAAACAAAATAATTAGTTACTAACATCTAATTAATTAATTTGTTGTTGTTGTTTTTTTATTGATTCTTGTGTTGTCAGATAAAAGAAATAATTGTGTAAAATTTCAGCTTGATCCGAGATTGGGTGTTAGAGAAATAACTTGTACAGACTTTTTACTATATAAACAGACAGAATAACCTAATACAAGCTTTGTGAAAACTACCCAGGAAATTGGTTTTTCATGTTGTTTTCGCTTTTGTCTATCACAACGATGGTCAAAGCGACCGCTGTCAGCTGTCATCCCCTGTCGTCCTACATGTTTGGGAAAGGATATATAATAATAATATATAACAATCTTTATTTTACTTCTTTATAACAATCTTTATTTTACTTTATAACAAACTTTATTTTACTTTATAACAATCTTTATTTTACTTTATAACAAACTTTATTTTACTTCTGAATAAACGCCTTGACTGTCGAGTCAAGACACCAAATAAAAAGTTCCCCTTTCAGACTATGCCGCCTATAGGGCAGACGATGTTAAGGTCATACGTTTCTTTGATTAACGGTTTAAACTCTTTCTCTCCTAATCGAGGATACCATCGTTGATTTTAACCTTATTAAATTAAATTAATGTTTACTTTTTTAAACTTGACTTTTGTGTTATATAAAAAGAGCATGCATTTCTCTTTAATTCTATACCAAATAAAACATTTTCTGATAACAAACGACAAAGCTATTGAAGCTTAATCATAACAGGGGAGTGAAATAATAATGAGCAAAGAGTTAATTAAAAGGGTGTCATGTGGCCAGCACAAGGACAAGCTGTCTTTACTTTCCCCAACTAAAGTCAGGTACCCATTAGAGTTGGGTAAACCCAGGGGCGCCCTAAAAGTCCCGAAATTCGAAATCCCAGTCTTCACCGAGGATTGAACTCAGGATCTCAGGTTCAAAAGCAAAGCGCTTAACCACTCAGCCATCACGCTCCAAAGACATGAAGAAACATGTTATGTCAGCGCTTTTAACCTTTTAGGTCTGTTATCAGACCTGAAACCTGTCACGTATCCATGCTGTTTCATTGAATCATTGTAATAAATAAAGTAAAACCATGAGCTTGTAAACAAGGGTTGATTCCAACAAAATCATAACTACATCCATGTGAACAGAAACATGAAGGAGTACCACACAGAAATCAATAGAAAACAGAATACTTTTTATAACCAAAGTTTATCCAAGAGGAAATAACCATTAGTTACTACCATTTATTTGAAAATTACAATGTTTAGCTCCCTTTCGGCTCCATTTGAACTAAATTGATAATACTAAATGATTAACTAATAGATTAATGTGTTGATTGATTCGTGTATTGTTATCGACTATGAATAATTATGCTAAAATTTCAACTTTAAACGAGAATGAGAAATAGTAAAAAAAAAAAACACTCCCATACTTATAGTTAAAAAAAATTAAACAAAAACAATTAATTAACTAATTGTTTCATTTTCGTGATTGATTCATGTCCTGTCAGGTAAAGTAAAGTTTGAACTTCTTGAATCGGGAATGGAAAATGGGAGAGAAAACATGTTCAAATTATTACCAGACGAAGAGACAGACAGACAGACAGACAGAGTTGATAAAAGCTTTGTAAATACAGTCAAATGTGACGATGAACTAACAACGCTAAGAGTTCACATTTCATGTATAACTACTAACCAGAATACATGTACTAACATGGCATCATACATATGACAAACCTTACAATGTGATTATCTATTTGAATATGATATTTAATGTGTTTTTTTTATTAATTATATTTTCCATAATAATAATTTCTTAAACGTTTTCTTTTGGTCCCAAACCAGGTCAACTGTGACATTACAACAGCAGGTCATATATGTACATGTTTAGTGAACTCCAATTCCATACCGTTTGAAACGTTCTGGTTGAGTGGAGATGCAGGTGTCTGCCAAAAAAACAAACAAAAAAACAACAACTAGAGTTACTTTGTTACAACTTTAATTTTTTTTTAAAATGATATGTAGAGTGCACATCATGCCATATATACATTATTTAGTTCTTTCATTTGTTTACAACAGTTTTTTAAATACTAGCTAGAATTAGTGTTTATCATATACAACATTTATTGATAAAACATTTGACGTTAGATTTTATTAACAAGAACATTAATAATATTGATAATAATAATAATATTGCTCATTTATTATCATTGTTAGGAAAAATCATAATAGATAGATTGATAGTGTTTAAAGAATAAGTGGGTTATTTGTTGAGTATTCATTTTCACTTGACCTGTGCATTGACCTGTCCACAGGGTACTATGTCTATTATGACGGGACATCGTCTCTGACACCAGGCACTACCATCCCTGTCAGGGTCGATTGTAAGGACAATAATAACAACGTGTATGTAAAATAATCACTTTATATGTATTTAGGTCAACAACCACAATAATGTGCGTGTTTACAATAGTAAGTATATTTAATTATGACTTAGTAGACGCCCGCATTGTGTAGTATGTCACACGAAAATCCATTTCATGAATCAGTTTGTTCCGTATAAAGGTAAGTCCCTTGAAACTAAAAGCTATGGTAAAAAAGAGGGTCATCCAAAGACAAGCTGACTGGACAACGTACAAGAATGGACTGGCCTCTCTCTTGATGTCTTGCTATGACCAGCTGCTGACCGGGAAACGTGGGGAGACTCAGTTGCGCGAGCTGACACAGCACCCCTTCTGCGAAAATCAAGGGAAAATGATGATGATGAAATATCAATATCTAACTACTGTGATCACTTTAGAATGCCTTGTTCCATAGATTTTGAAATATTTTTTTATTGTTTCAGTATTGGTAAACAGACTTTAAATGTTATTGTCTCAAGCAACCAATCACCAACCTTCACCAATCCAGGTAATAACTTAAAAGTAGAATTTATATTAAAGCTCTTAGACTCTTTGATGTAGCACTCAGAAATAGTCAGCGATGCACTTTAAGAGACGGACTTTGAAAGCTGTACTCAACACTAATAGTGATGTCATATTTTACCAGAGACCAGATAAGCTAGTTACAAGTAGCGCCAGAAACTTGACTATTTTCCATTTGACATACATTTGATTTGTGATTTTGGGCACATCGGCACAATTTAGGCCATGTCGTGACATAAATTTGTTTTTCTTCAACCTGTACACTAGCAAACATAAATCATTTGATATTTAACTTGTAATTTGTTCTGTCATCGGAGAACTCTACGCTTTGCACAATAAGTCACCATCACATATTACACCCAGCAATCAAAATATCGACCTGTGAACAAACAAATCATTACATTAACAAAATGTAAGCCTGTTATAAGAAAATTAATCTTCATTTTCAAACACAAAAACATTTTATGCTGTATTTTTTTAAATACTTTTCATGAATGGATATCCGCTGATACCTATGAATCTTGACTGGTTCTACTATAGGTCCGCACTGCTGGTTGAGGGGCACATTATTCTCACCCAAACAAAAATGTAAAAAATACTTAACGAAAATAAAACAAAGCTTATATAAGGGAGAGAGATGAAGTGACCTCTCAATTGATGTGGGAAAGCCTGGGTGGTATATTTGCGAGTGCTGGGCTGCCCACACGCCAGCACACGCCTCTCTTTCATACTGACCGGGTCCAAAGGGATGGCGAGCCATCACAATTTGGGGACAGGTGGCTGCAGGAGTTTGCCAGAGAGCAGTAGTCTTACTACTGTCCCCCCGCCTACGGGGCTCCAGGACCGGATTTTCTGTTAGGGTTTACTCCCTTAGCCTTAGACCTTACAGGGACACACACACAAGGCAGTGCGGCTATTGACCTATAGCTAGGGGTTTGGTTTGTGGGCAGCAGGGCGTGTCCGCACTTCGACGGGTTATGCCTGCCTCACATCTTGGGGCCAAGCCTCCTCCGAGACCCTTGCAGTTTAGCATGAGGCATCGCAGCCTCAGTTTCCATCTGCCAACACGAGGAGGTACTGAAAAGGACTTGCTGTGGAGAGGCTATGTACTGGCAAGAGAGACTTACAAAAGGGAGAGAACTGTATATTTATTGCCATACATATCAATACTGTAAGATTTTTGTTTCTTTAATCAATATATAAAAAATTATTAATTACCACTAATTATTTCATTACCTGGTTAATTTTTTTATATTGATTAATAATTTGTTAGGAACATGAATAATAGTGTGAGGTTTCTACTTGGCCCGACAATAGGAAGTGGGAGAAATAAGGTGTACAAGAATTGGACCAGACAGACAGACTGACAGAGTGAGTTGATAAAAGCTTCAAAACAACAGTATATTTTGTATTGAGAAACGTTTCAGAGACGACGCATTCTTAAGATTGATGAAAAACGACAATTAACTTATGTATAATACCGACCAGGCTAAATGTACCAATATAAATTATTATTAACGATATTATCTTCATAATATTGCTTGAATATGTCCATGTTATATTTAAATACTCTACACCCGTGTTTCCCAAACTATGTTCCTCGATGCCTGAATATGTGTTCCACGAACTAATGGAACAATTAACTAAAAAAAAAAAAGCAATGTGTACTCCGAATGGGCGGAGTGTTCCTTTAAGAAAAAATTTGAGAACCACTGACTTACGTCATGGCTTTCCTAATAATCGCTTTCTTTTTACACTGAATACATTAAAATTGTTTATTTAACTTCATTCGTAGCTTTATTTGTTTTCTTTTCTAGCAACCAGCACTGTAACCATAGACGCCAGAGTCACAGACATGTATGACACCATATCAACGTCAACCTACACTGACCCAGAAAATGACGCTCTGACGTTTTCGATGACGTCAAACCCAAGCGACAACTATTTCTCTATAGGTGCAGGTCTGAAGAAAATATATTCATAACTTTAGCACCCATCAAAATTAATATCTCAAGGAATAAGTGTGTTTCAATCTTAAAAGAAAGTTAAAAAAGAGTTGTCAATCTTGTTCTTCCTTTCTTTCACTCTTTCTTACTTCCCTTTCCAGAGCCTTTCATTTTTTTACTCATACATAACTTAAAGTATATTTCATTTTCTTGTCTCGAAATCGATGCAAAGATACAACAATATGACGATGGGGAGCTTTACATACTTCCAGATGTTCCCATTGCCCATTCTTTATTACACGTTTAATGTTTAAGTATGCTAAACATTTTACCAATAACGAATTTCGTATCAACAAGCGTGGTCGAGAGGCTAAGTGAGCTTGAACTTGGCCTTCTTGGCTACCTAGAAGGGGGCTCGAGGTTCGACACCCAACTCGGGCAGAGTTGCGTTTACTGAGCGCCTAAAGGCAGCACGGAGAACCAACCCCCCCCCCCCCACTGGTCCACAAATGAGATTGGACCAAAGCGCTATGAGCATGCTATAAGCATGAAAGTAGCATATATAGAGCTATAATAATAATTTCAAGTGCTGTTGAGCTGTACTTTATTTATGAAGCAGAATTGTGGTTTATTGTTTCTTTCTCTGTTTATTTCTTGGTGTATGTTTTTTGATTACAAATGTATTTCTTCTGTGTTGAAGAAGTAATTTCTTTGACGTCATATGGAACATTTCCATAATTAAAAAAATGTATGGAATTAAATAAAAAAAAAAAAAAAATTCTTACAAATGACTACGGTCAAACTAGGGTTTTCACTGTGTGGCCTCCCCCCCCCCCCCACCCAAAGATATGTATAAACAGTCCAATTTCAATGAAAATCTTTGGAGCCGTTTTCGAAGTGCCATTCCATATTCCAGCCAACTTGCAACTTTTAGGCCACGAAAGGAATGCAATCTGATTTTAGATATTGTAAATACTAGGGAGAATGATTTCCTTTTATTCTAGATTGTTATGTTCAGCATTTCGTTATTTGTTACTTACTGCAGGTGATGGAATCATTAGAGCAGCCATTGACATGCACACTGCCACTACACTGACACACAAGTTGACAGTCTCTGCCACTGACTCCTATAACACAGTCAGTCCTGCCTATGTTCTGTACGTTGAGATAGCCAGTAAGACATCATCAGTCATAGAACTATTACAGACCTATCGCATGCAATAGAACATTGGACTAGGATTATTGGAAGCCTTGGTGCTCTTGAAGTTACAACTTTTAGATTAACTTTATTCCTTAGCTCTAGACTCTATATGTGACTCAGACTTTTGAAATGTGCTCATATTAACAGAAATCAAGTCAAATTAAATTAATGGACTTAAAGTCATGACAAAAAATCGGTTTCTAGCTACATTTCTTATGTCGTGGGTTTCTAGCTACATTTCTTATGTCGTGGGTTTCTAGCTACATTTCTTATGTCGTGGGTTTCTAGCTATATTTCTTATGTCGTGGGTTTCTAGCTATATTTCTTATGTCGTGGGTTTCTAGCTATATTTCTTATGTCGTGGGTTTCTAGCTATATTTCTTATGTCGTGGGTTTCTAGCTATATTTCTTATGTCGTGGGTTTCTAGCTATATTTCTTATGTCGTGGGTTTCTAGCTATATTTCTATTGTCGTGGGTTTCTAGCTATATTTCTTATGTCGTGGGTTTCTAGCTATATTTCTATTGTCGTGGGTTTCTAGCTATATTTCTTATGTCGTGGGTTTCTAGCTATATTTCTTATGTCTACCTAATTGTCAATACGAAACAGCGTATTAGTGGGCTTTTAGTTTTCCGTAGTGGGATCCTGACTTAGCCAATAACAGAAACCATTGCAGGGTGTTACGGCTAAGTATAAGCGATTCCGATAGTAAAACTATTATCTAGATTATCTTAGCTTGGATTGTTGTTTCAGATAGTAACACTGCTCCATCTATCGACGGGCTGCCCGCCAAAGTGTTTCTGTCTGAGAGCGCAAAGGCCGGGGACACTATCGTCGTTCTCAGCATTACAGACGACGGCAACTTACCATTGAGCCCCGTCTGCTCCGCCACCTCTACAGCGGACAATGTCAAGTTCACTTATGATTCAAACTGTAAGTCAGAGATTATGTTTTTGACTCCCTGACATTTCTGATCTGGACTTAAACACAAAGCATAGTTTAAATTGCGGAATTAAGATTTCTTTTATCTGCTAGTAAAGGGAACGAACCTATCCTTCGATAACAGTGGTATATTAGAATAGTTGGAAATCTGGGCTTGGGAGTGTGTTTATTCTTAAAACAACTTAATTACAAGAGCTAAATAACTATAGGGCCTACAAGATTCAAAGTGTAATTACTTTACAACATTTGCAGCGAGATTAATAAGTACCATTATTTTGTTTGACATGTTTCGGATATTCCTTCAAAGTGAACGACAATCTACAATAGTGCAAACCTCCCACAGGACGACGGAAAATGGCAGCGGTAGGGAATGAACCCGGGACCATTGTGACGACCAAACAACAGTCCTCCGTGCATGCCACACGACCAGCGGTTTTCAGAGCTTCTAGCTAGAAGTCACACGAAGAAAACTTCTTATCTTCTTCTTATCTTATATAATACAGACGTTACTTCAAAAAAGAAGATGATTACGTCCTACGCGTCATGTATTTAGTCATGCATATTAACCAATCACTTAAATTCTGCCAAGTCACTGGTTTTTCTGGCTAGCTCAGGCAACCCATCCCATGCTCTAATAGCACTAGGGAAGAAGGAGTATTGGTACAAATTTGTCCTAGCATATGGGACGAGGAATGTGCCTTTATTTTTGTGTCTTTCAGAGTATTTTATTAAATTTTGTTTTTGTATTTGAAGATTATGGTTCAGTGTTTTATGTATAATTGCTACTTTACTTTTGAGTCTTCTGTCCTGAAGGCTTTCTAAATTTAGTGATTTTACTAATGGTGTTACCCTAGTCAAATGTGAATATTCGTTTGTTATGAATCTCACTGCTCTATTTTGTGTTTGTTCCAGTTTCTTAATGTTTTCTTGAGTTGAGGGGTCCCACACGGTGGATGCATATTCTATTATTGGCCTAACCAAGGTTAAATAACATTTTAGTTTTATGTTCTTATTTGATTTATAAAAAATTATTTTAATAAACCCTAATGCTTTGTTGGATTTTTTTATAGTTTCATCAATATGTGGATTCCATGACAGTTTTTCATTTATTATAACACCTAGGTATTTTGAGTTTTTAGTCTGTGTTACTGGTTTGCCATGAATAAGATAAGTGGAATTAATTTGTTTTAGTTTTTTTTGTTACTCTTAACAACTGACATTTTTCTGGGTGGAAAGACATGCTCCAATTTGATTCCCATTTCTGTAATTCATCTAATTCTCTTTGTAAAATATCTGTGTCTTGTTTTGTTTTTATTGTTCTATATATTATGCAATCGTCTGCAAATAATCTGACTTTTGTTCCTGAACTAATTCAATTTGGTAAATCATTTATGTAAATTAAAAATAGTAGTGGACCCAAGACTGTTCCTTATTATTACAGTTTGTTCTCTCCCTATCAGAAAATCTTTAATCCACTGATGCAGTGGACCGTTAATGCCGAAATATTATAATTTTTTAAGCAAACTATGGTGGTGAACTTTGTCAAAAGCCTTAGAAAAATCTAGTTAGATAGCATCTATTTGTTCACTATTATCTAAACCTTTTGAAAAATCATCAATTAGTCCTATTAGTTGTGTTTCACATGATCTATATTTCCTAAAGCCATGTTGGTATGGGGTGAGGACATTATGTTTGTCTAAGTGGTTTATGATATTGCTACATATTATGTGTTCTAGTATTTTACATGTGATGCTGGTAAGTGATACTGGTCTGTAGTTTCCTGGATCACATTTTTCTCCTTTTTTAAATAGGGGGGTGACATTAGCTTCTTTCCAGTCCTTTGGTACTCTGCCCTGGTTTAACGATTCCATGAAAGAGTATTTTGAACACTGGGGCTAGCTCATTGCTTAGTTCTTTGAGTAATCTAGCTGGAATACCATCAGGTCCAGACGCTTTATTTGGTTTGGTGTTGGCTAATAGTTTTTTAATTCCATTTTCTTGTACTTCTAAAACTAGTGAGGAGTCCACCCAAAGTTACACCATGTCGGACCATCAAAAGTGCTACCCCTTTCCAGTGCCCACTGTCCCTGTCGACAGATCATGTGTAGTGCCTTAACAACTCAACAGACTAAGGGATTTGTGAAGGTTGGGGTATATTTTTTTAAATATTAAACTGTCATGAAACATATTTTCAAAATTTTTGACAGCTGATGCCCTGGTAGTCAAATATGATGGTGCCTTTGACTACGAGACACAATCTAGTTACTCCATTACCTGCACTGTGTCTGATGGTTACTTATCTAGGTAAGTCTAACTAAGATCTTTTTTTTTTGGATTGGGGAGGGATTAGTTTCATTTTCTATAACAAGATTATTTCTTAGATAGAATATGCAGATAATATGATGATCTGATTTCTAATTTTAGTATTGTCACGTATTACGAATTGAATTCTAATTTTTAAAATGGCTTGCCTAGGGGAACGTGACAATAGAAAAGCAGTTGTGTCACTTATCTTAAGTTTGAATTTAATCAAAGACTTACAATGTATAACAAAAAAAAAATGACACAAGAAATCGGAAGGTAAACTATCAACTTAATGTTTAATCAAATATAAAGTTACAAGAAAGAAAAATAAACATTTACTCAATACAGAATTGATGTGTTGACCAAAACCCTTTTACAAAAATGGCATGTAAAAATATTACAATACAAGAGTTTGAAAATATAATTACAAATACAAGCAAGGCCTTGAATAAAAAAAAAACTTACACGATCAAGTGGTATACCACGCACGGGTCACGCAATGTCTCCGCTATTCTGTCTCACGGCTGTCTCCGTATGTCTGTCTGTCAACGTCACGCGGGCGGTCTTTATATAATCTACCGCGCGTCGACCTCAAGACAAATCCAGTGATTTCTAGAACCAAATACGTCATCAATTTCCCAGATCTAGAACGCTCTTCAAAGAGACAGAAAAAAAACACCCTCCTTTCAACCAGAGGTACACACACAGGTCAAGGACCGGTCACTGTCTGTGTGGCTTGACGAATAAAAAAAAATTTACTACACAAGGGGCAGACAACCTCCCCGTCTCTCGACCGCAACAGGTCAAAGAAAAAAAAAACAACAATGCCTAGATACGTAACAGTATTTTTATATGAGTTGAATGTTCTAGATAAGAAGGAACTAGTAAATAATCCTAATAATCGTTATAACCTACTTAATGCTATATTTATGATCATTACTTTCCTTGTGTATGTTTGTGTTTATAATTTATTATATGATGCAATATGACAACATATATATACCCGACACAATGGTAAACAAAAGAAAGTACAAATATTTGAATTGATTTGTCTATTCTCTTGAAATTTCAATAGTAACTCCCTAGAATCTGCTTATATAATAAAATATACATTAGAGTTTTCGTCCGATTTTGTTTCGGTGTTGAATTAGACAATGCTTATCGTGACTTTTATAAAAGGTTTCGATCTTCAGCACATGGTCACAGATGTCTAGAGACCCTAACATCGATGGTCCTTGACGCATTTTCTTGATTGCTTGTGGTATTATTAGATGTAGAGTTTTCAACGGGAGGGAAAAGAGACTTATGAAAACGAGAACATACAACCATGGAAACAATGTGATCATGTGTCGTAGCAATGTTGGTCCTAAATAGTTCCGGTAACTAAAGGCAGTCACCTTATAAAACGGCCATGTATTTTCTTTCGAGCAAGTTGTAAATAAATGTGAATGTATGAGGACCTTCACGTGTCTACAACGGGAACATTTTACAACCAAATGAACTATGAACAATTTCTGAAAACTTTTTACATTTTTTTTTTTGGTGAGACAAAGACACGTTGCTTGTTAGTCTTGTGTGTATTTACAAAGCCTATATCAATTTACTCTGTCTTTCTGTCTGTCTGTCTGTCTGTCTGGTAATGATGTGTACGCGTTATTTCTCACCCACCCATTGTCGGATCAAGTTGAAACTTCGCACAATTATTCATTGGCGTAGACAAGACATGAATCAATAAAAAAGTAACCATCTATTACATGAATTACTGGTAATTAATTATTTTATTTCCTATTATCAAGGGAAACTAATTATTCACTATTCACAGATATGGCGAAATTTGTTGGATTTACTCCCCTTACATAATTGTTAGCGCTATCTCTCCTTTGCGCATGCTCCGATCAATTTGACACTTTAAACAATTATTTATTGTACTTAACAAAACATTTTTTTAAAATACCTAATTAGTCAATATTGGTAATCACTAATTTTATTTAATATCCAATAAGGAAAATAACGTGTACATTTTGATATATATTGTTTTAAGGGCTGAGTTCTTCCCCCTTTGATAAGCTTAGTTATTTTTAAAGAATTTTTGTTTATTTTGCTTGTTGTTTTTTTTCAATATAAACTTTGTGAGTAGTGAATAAAACAACACACTAAAGCATTAAAAACTCGTGCATATAAATAAATAAAAAATAATGTATCCATTAGAAACAACGTTTTTTAATCTGGCTGCATGTATCCATCATCAGAAACAACGTTTTTTAATTTGGCTGCATGTATCCAACAGAAACAATGTTTTTTAACCATCAGAAAAAATGTTTTTTAATCTGGCTACATGTATCCATCAGAAACAATGTTTTTAAACTGGATACATGTATCCATCAGAAACAATGATTTTAATCTGGCTACATGTATCCAACAGAAACAATGTTTTTTAACCATCAGAAACAATGTTTTTTAATCTGGCTACATGTATCCATCAGAAACAATGTTTTTTAAACTGGATATATGTATCCATTAGAAACAACGTTTTTTAATTTGGCTGCATGTATCTATCATCAGAAACAACGTTTTTTAATCTTGATACATGTATCCATCAGAAACAACGCTTTTTAATCTGGCTGCATGTATCCATTAACAGAAACAACGTTTTTTTAATCTGGCTACATGTATCCATCATCAGAAACAACGTTTTTTAATCTGGCTACATGTATCCATTAGAAACAACGTTTTTTAATCTGGCTGCATGTATCCATCATCAGAAACAACGTTTTTTTAATCTAGTTACATGTATCCATTAGGGCCTATCAGAAACACTGTTTTTTTTTTTATTGTCAGCTCTGGCAATGATGTACTAACACTTTTTATAACGAACGTGAATGAGATGCCAGTGTTTAATAAAAATCAATACTTCTGTGTCCTTGACGAGGGTTCCGTGAGTATTTCAAGGTTTTACTGTTGTACCTTCTGTTCTATAAGTGTGAATTAAAACAAATTAATATTCTTCTTGGACTTCATTTAAAACTATGAACTTAAAGGTCTTAAAAAATAAAATAAAACAATTATTCAAGAATATCTCTTTAAGTATGATGTTCTGTTCCAGAAAATGACATTAGAATATACAATAATTGGAATAACTGTCCTCTACTGAGCCCCTCTTCAGCGAACCTAAAGAAACTAAAACAGACTCAAAATGAGCTGTGAATGAATATTTGCATATTTGTTTGTTACAATTCTCATGACTCTATTCTGATTCTGTTCTAGTTTCTTAGTGGTTTCATGAGTTGGAGGTTCTCAAACGGTGGAGTCATTTTCTAATAGTGTGTACACATACAAAAACCGCATCACAAACGAAGAGATTAGAAACAGGATTAATACGTTGATTGGACCTTACGATGACCTGCTAACTATTTAAAAAAAAACGCAAACTAAAACCGTATGGTCATATCAAAAGGTCATCAACGCTCGTAAAGTTCCTCAAACTATGTAAATCTATATGCAGGATTTCTCTGCAAGATATATCCTGTTGTTTTGCTTTATATGTTAATTGCTTATTGACATACTAGTCCTTGACGTTGTTTTCCTTTTATATGAAGTTTCTATTCACCATTCACTTTACTAACTTGTTTTGGGTGTCATTTTGCTTATAAAAAATGTATACAACTTATTAGTGATTCATATGATTTACATTGATGCTGCTATAAAGTTGTATTTCTATTATATTATTAATTTCATTCTTATGTTTCCTACACCTACTAAGGCCAACTCAAACTCCTGTAAGCTGAATGCTGTTATCACAGACCCCGAGGATGGCACACTGACTTCCGTTTTTTTACTGTCCACAAATAATGGATACAGATTCTCGTAAGTTGAAAATAAAAACACTGACATACAATGTTCACGTCTTGAAGTAATCCGTTTTTCTTCTGATGTCTATTTTAAGACATGTTAATCTTTAAAAATCAAAGTTTTCTTGATTATACGAATTAAATAAACCAATAAATAAAGATGTTACCAGAAGACGAAACAAACACATGCGTCAAATAACAATGCTATCATTAAAAGCACTCAAAACATTTTTTTTACATTCTGTTGTGGAGTCTGTTTTTGTTTCCAAGGCGATTACAAGGAGCATTAATTGTTAGATGATAAAGAAAGGGAGAATTAATTGTTAGTAATCATAATCTACGTTAAGATCAAGCGATCAAGGATCAAGGAAGCGAGAGCGTAAAGGCGTGTTTTTATAGTCAGTTAAATTTCAGTCTATTTCATTTCATCTCAAGTTCAATTTGTTTATATTCTAATAAAAGTTATATTTAGTTTTGTTCCCAAAAGAATTTTTTTCAAGTTATTTCAAATTTCATAAGTTAAAATATAATAAACCTACAGCGGATTAGCTGTGAATCATCAGTTTGGTGCTACAAGTCAACGACTTTCAACAACACATGTACTTATAAAGATGTTTATGTTTTCCACAATGTTTTAGCTATTCTTTGGATTATGTGACCTCGCCGTGAACTATGACCTTGACCAAGACGCCTTGCCGTCTGATGTCAGCCTTATTCTGGCTGCTGTGGACAGTGGTGGACTGACCGCGACTGTGACTGTGAACGTCCACGTCAATGACGTCAATGACAACTCCTGTCAAACAGATGCGCTGGTGAGTAAACGTCTTTATAAGATTATCACATGAGTAGACGTCTTCATAACGTTGTATCATGAGTAGACGTCTTCATAACGTTGTAACATAAGTAGACGTCTTCATAACGTTGTAACATGAGCAGACGTCTTCATAACGTTGTAACATGAGTAGACGTCTTCATAACGTTGTAACATGAGCAGACGTCTTCATAACGTTGTAACATGAGTAGACGTCTTCATAGCGTTGTAACATGAGTAGACGTCTTCATAGCGTTGTAACATGAGTAGACGTCTTCATAACGTTGTATTGAGCAGACGTCTTCATAACGTTGGAACATGAGTAGACGTCTTCATAACGTTGTAACATGAGTAGACGTCTTCATAACGTTGTAACATGAGTAGACGTCTTCATAACGTTGTAACATGAGTAGACGTCTTCATAACGTTGTAACATGAGTAGACGTCTTCATAACGTTGGAACATGAGTAGACGTCTTCATAACGTTGGAACATGAGTAGACGTCTTCATAACGTTGCATTGAGCAGACGTCTTCCTAACATTGTCTCTTGAGTATAAGTCTTCATAACATTGTCACATAGGTACACATCTTTATAAACAATGTGATTAATGATGAAAACTTAATCAACGTATCTGTTTATCTTAAGATGTACACAATTCTTTTATCTTAAAAGATTACTTTTGTAGGTATTCATTTTAAGAGACTTTCATTTTTTTTTTTTTAAACTTTTAACAATCACATAAATAATGTTACATGAATGCATTAAGGAATTGTGTATGAACCCGAGATAAGAAAAAAACACACAAAAACATTAAAATACAAAATTAAGATTTCGTTTTTTTAACCCTATTGACAGAAATTCTACTCTCTAAATCAATTGTCCACGGTCATGCAACTGGGGACTTTTAGCCAATCAGATGCAGACGTGACCTCACCAAACAATGATATCTACTTTGAGGTCTCGTCTGGAAGTCCGTCTTCAGCCTCCTCGCACATTTACGTGGCCAGAAACGGGGACATTTTCTACGCCAGTAAGTGAAGAGATATTACCAGATGTAGACTAATCAAACGGGGACATTTTCTACGCCAGTAAGTGAAGAGATATTACCAGATGTAGACTAATCAAACGGGGACATTTTCTACGCCAGTAAGTGAAGAGATATTACCAGATGTAGACTAATCAAACGGGGACATTTTCTACGCCAGTAAGTGAAGAGATATTACTGATGTAGACTAATCAAACGGGGACATTTTCTACGCCAGTAAGTGAAAAGATATTACCAGATGTAGACTAATCAAACGGGGACATTTTCTACGCCAGTAAGTGAAGAGATATTACCAGATGTAGACTAATCAAACGGGGACATTTTCTACGCCAGTAAGTGAAGAGATATTACCTGATGTAGACTAATCAAACGGGGACATTTTCTACGCCAGTAAGTGAAGAGATATTACCAGATGTAGACTAATCAAACGGAATAGCAAATTAATCTATTTTGAGTTCAAGTTTGTTGCCATCTGCAGGTAGAGCGTGAATTTTATTTTTCTCTTTATTGCATGGAATGTTTCTGGCTTATATGGGTGTAGTTAAATATCACTTTTGTAATACACTGTAATGGAAAACGCCATTTCGACATCAAAAAAATAATTTACAAAGTTATATTTACTTTCTGCTCTTGTTATTATTATTTATATATTCTTTTATAAATAAATAAATAAATATATATATATATATATGTGTGTGTATGTGTGTGTGTGTGCATAATATATAATATAATTCATATAATATAATAATATAATATTTATAATATATATTATACCATAGTTCTTACACTACAGACTAATTTTTACTTTTTCCTTACAACTTTTTGTATAGACAAGTTCGATAGTTCAGACGATGGAACCTCTTTTAAACTATACGTCCGTTGCTTGGACAACGGATCGCCTAAGACCACTTCGACGACCACCATCGTCGTCCGCTACGACGAGTTGACCACAACAACTACCACCACCACAACGCCCACTACCACCGTGACCACCACGGCTGCGCCGGAGAAAGCCATTTGGGAATACGATGAGTTCAAAGCTCTGTTCGGATCTTTAATGGCGTTTTTAGGTAAACCTCAAAGTATCACTAATGGCTTTTGAAGGTAAACCATTTAGCGTTTTAATGGCTCTTCTAGGCTAGGCAGATTCAAGCTTACCCGTTTTAGTGGTCAGGGGGTTATCGTACCTCCTAAGACCAGCTTTAAAGAAACGCAAGAATTAATAGAGAGTATACAGAAATCCTCGCAAGTTGTTTGTCATTATGTCATTTATTCATTTGTTCAGTTTGACAATTATTAGAAAGAAATGCATTTATTTATATCTTTGCTTTGCAAGAATTAAACACTTAGAGCTCGTTGGACTAAAATAATATTTTATGTAGCGTCTATGTTATTAAATACTTTCTACACCAGCAACCTTCTAGAACAATATATTCAGAAATTCAAACCATATGATGTCAGATCATAAGACGAAATGTTGATCAAAGGGGTGATAGAAAAGGAATTGAGGAAATGTTCTTACTTATTTTGGAGTCTTTGATGGCTTTGAAACGTATGTGTAACTCAATGCAAAGATTATTCTTTTTATTTTCCACAGGTCTTTTGGCCTTGCTTGGACTTATCTTTCTTCTATGTAGATACTGTACGTGTCCAAAAAGGTAAGTAAAATAATTATGTCTTCTTCTTTAACAAAAATTCTCAGCTCTATTGCAATGAATTTAAAACTACTGTTTAATCAAATATTGCAATAACATGGAATATGGAATGGGTTGCATGAATCAGCCAGAAAAAAAGAACAACTAAACAGATTTTAAGACACTGATTAACATTCATGACTTCATTGACACATGAAATGCGTAAGACATAATTATCTTCTTTTTTTTTTTTTTTTGAAGTCTATTATCTATAAGGGTGACCGGTCACTTCATCCACGGTCACTTTATCCCGGTCATTTCATCGTCGGTCACTTCATCCCCAATTAAATATTTTTTCTTTTTCATTGTTGAATTGTGCTGCTAAGACTTTGACTTAAAGTCCTCATTTCATCTAATATATAAATAGAATTATGTAGAATGCTTTTTGTATATTTTTTTGACATGTTACTAATGCGTTTATAGTGTTTCCTCTTCCACTTTGCATTCTTAATGAGAAATCTTATAATATATTGTAAATCTGGGTGTGTACTTAGTTATGGCTCTTCTATTGGATGTGGGGGGATGTAATATTAGAATAGTATCCTGCGCATGACGTAATGATCAAAGGCCAAGGTTTGGTGGAAGTAGTGAAAATCTTTTGAGAGATAGAAGTGCGATTAGAATAATTATGACCGTGCCGCTGATAACTTATCATCAAAAGCCAAGATGTGGTGGAAGTACGACCATGTTTCACTTTATTTTATGTTTCAATCGCTCTTGAAAATGGGCGCGTCATTTTTAGCCTTGAATTAAGATTTTTTTTTCTAATAAAGGCTGACTTCACCCATCCTAAGATTATCATGGCGCCTATATTAATACCATTTCTTGCTTCCATACTACACAGCCCCACAGTATATACACTGAGCGCATCATACCACAATCAAAGACTAATTGTGTGGCAAAAAAAAAAAACAACTAAAAAAAACAGAAAAACAATTGCACTGTTCATCTTATACCACTTTAAGCACACAACATACACACCCCGGTGTGTACCAGATATTAGACGCTTCATCTTCGTTCTCATTGTTCTGTTGGAGCGTTCATATGACTAGACCAATATATAAGATGAACTGCGCAGTGGTTTCCAAATCAGGGAGCTCTCCATATAGTTTTCTTTCTATTGAGGTGCTTTGGGGCCAGTGTCTTATACGGGCCTCTTGGTAAAGAGAGCAGTTTTGGAGGACGTGGTCGGCATTCTCTGGTGATACTCCACATGGGCAGATTTCACTGGCTCCAATTCTGTGCTTCCGGTACATGTGTTGTCGCATTCTGTTGTGTCCGGCCCTGAGATTAGACGTTGATCTAAGACGCTTCAAATGTTAATGTTCGTCTCAGACTACGGGGTATGGACCTTGCCCCTTAGACGCTACAATTAAATTACTTTAAAATGAAGAAAGTATTTTGTATGTTAGTGTGTGAGAAACTAAATAATTAAGCAGACTGCTAGAAGTGCTCTATGAGATGAACTTTTATCTTCATGAACAAAACTCACGACAGAAATGTTTAACTCATGACATGACGTCAACTAATCCGTTAGTCTTGTACAATTTTAAAGTTGCATTTTCACAGCCCTTTTATTTGTACTTAATTGTCTACGTTGATGTTGCCATGGAGACGGCTCTACACACAAGTGTCATGGGCATTGGCTTTTATTTTGTTTTGAACTTTTTCATTACAGACAACCAAAGCTACCGAAGCCAAAGGAAGTCAAACCTCAGACTCCACCGTAAGTTGTTTACGAATTGTTTGTTACAAGCATTACACAATGGCGTAAACATAAGTTGAAGTTTTATGAACAGCTCTGGGGTTCAAGTTTGAAATGGGGCTATAACACAATTGGATGTAGCCTAGATGGAGGTATTTGCGCGGGATCCTGACAACCGTTGGATCAGAGGGAGGTGATACACAATAGGATGACGTCATTGGATTTTTTAAACTTCATCGGAATGAGACTTTTATCTCCAACAGGTCTCTCTCTGTCACTCCTCCTTCCTGTCCCAGTCTCTCCATCTTGACCTTCCTGTCCCAGTCTCTCCATCTTGACCTTCCTGTCCCAGTCTCTCCATCTTGACCTTCCTGTCCCAGTCTCTCCATCTTGACCTTCCTGTCCCAGTCTCTCCATCTTGACCTTCCTGTTCTCAGTTTCTCTTTTAGTCTCAGTGATTCTCAAAATACTTATCTTCTAAATATGTATTAGTATCTTTTTAATTTTGGTACTTTTGTTTCGTTTTTCTCTGTCAGTCTCTTTCATCTCCATCACTCTCTCTCTCTCTCTCTCTCTCTCCTTTGTACATAGTCTCCCCACTGTCCTCCCTTTTCTCTCTCTCTCTCTCCATGTTTCTTTTCATTGATACACTCGCCGTGTGTAGTTTTGATATTATATTTACTTTAAGTTATCTCTCTAATATTAAACTCTTTCTTTGGTTTTAGTATTTTCTAAATACTGAACACGAAAAATCTAAACATAATTCTTGTTCCACAGAGAGCCAAGGGCACTTACTCCTGTCACCCATAGACCGGCTATCCAATCCAGCTGGGACAACTTCGCTTGGAGCAACAGTAAGTTCATCATTTTATCTTGTCCAGTTCAAAATGTAGGCCTCCTTAAGTCACTGAACGACTATGTCACCCTCACAGCTTAAAAGAACAACACAATCTAGAGATATCTCTTTAGGTCGAATAACATAAGGGTTTATTATTGTCAAATTTTAAAACTTCTCGTTATAGACCTTTATTTCAATTTTCTTGATGTATCTATTTGAGCCAAAGTTTATTCAATAGTTTAGGGCCATGTATGATTTATTTCATAACATTATCATGATGCTGCAACTGCCGGGTTGATGTTCTGAAGGAATGGCTGGGACTTTATTCACACATTCATTCATCAAAAGTCTAGACGATAAATGAAGCATTAAAATTAAGAGTTATGAAGATGTGAGTTCCTTGGTGCGTTTCCAATCGTTTACAAAATTCATTAATTATCACGTGTATTAATGCAGCAACTTCACTGTTGGACCGTTAGGGCACCACATAAGATTGTCGACTGTTTTTTCTCCATTCCTCTCTGTATTTTGCTTTGGAAAAAGTCTCTTTCAATGACAGGCCCGTCCATTCTTTGATGCTGTCTTCCCGTCGCTTTCTCTGTCTGTCTCTTCTTTTTTTTTTCCTGGTACTGTTCCCGTAAGGAAGGTTTTTGCAAGCCCCAAAGACCTTGTAATATGGTAATGCAGCTACTACAAGTACCATTGAGTAAAATTCCACTTTCAGATATTGTGATCTATAGGGTATAGGTCATTTGTTTCTGTGGACTACGTCTAACGAGGGTGCCATGTGGTGAACACAACGACCAAATGTCAGGTTTAGGATTTATTTGTGTTGTTAACTAGCGGTACACCATTAAGGTCCCGGGGTTCAACCTGACAAGAACATCACTCACACACAGTCGTACATAGAGAAACCAACTATGTGAATAGTTTAAAAAAATAAATGAATTTAATTGTATCAAACTGATATATGCGTATGTACAATGAGGATGATAAATAGACAATATATATATATATATTAGATATATATATTATATGTATATATAAATATATTATTCAATAATTAACTAAAGCACCTTTGCTACTGCTATAAACTTGTCTCCCTGGTTTCATAGTCCACCAGACTCTGACCGACTGGCGTCACAAAACTGCCAACCTCGGTA
This sequence comes from Biomphalaria sudanica, assembly GCA_036873155.1. Lineage (NCBI taxonomy): Eukaryota > Metazoa > Mollusca > Gastropoda > Planorbidae > Biomphalaria > Biomphalaria sudanica. The sequence continues at coordinate 21,439 of JAZGLO010006350.1, read as the reverse complement.
ATAGTAAAGTTAGACCTCAGATGATCGCCAATTTGACAATGACACTGAAAACTGTAATATATATTTCTGAGACGGCAAGCGACGCCCACACTAGCATAGATTCAAGCTCAGTATACATACAACTCCAACACTGGCACCGTATAAACGAAATAAACACAATACTCTCAACTTCTACTCTAAAAATAGAAATAGTGACAGCCTCATACAACATACAATAATAGATATCACAAACGAATAACTCACCCCTAAACAGGGGTCCCAACAATCCTACTGAATAATAAGTCCGAGAAACTAGTACAGACAAAGAACGTTTTACGGGCCAACACACCGTCCGTTTCAACCAAAGAGGGTGAACTGCCTCATGACAAAGAATGACCAATAGATGTCACCGGACTTTGTGAAAACAGTTCAAAACAAAAACTACAAGACACTCTCGCCCCCGTACAAGAACTACGACTAGAGGAAATAAAAAAACAGAGTTAGGAGAAAGAAAAAGACACTTGTCTATACTACGCGACACCAAACGCATTTACTTTTTACCAACAAATGTCAGATACCCAGCAGAGCTGTGTGGACTCAGAGGTGCCCAAAGATCTCGAAAGTAAAAATCCCAGTCTTCGAACCCGGGGCCCTTGGACAAGGGCTTTAGCGCAAATTAAAATTTTAGCGCCAAATATAATTAAATAAAATGAAAATAGAAAAAAAAAAAAATTATAGCACATTTCAGTTAGTATGGCAAAGTATTAATGCTTGTTGTCTAAATGAATGTCCACAGAACCAGATGCCGGGACACTTGGCAGAAGTCATTATTTTCATTATCATTGAAGACACCCTTCAATCTTTTTCTTAAGCTTACATTTTAAAAAAAAAAATCACTTCTGGGTTTAACAGTAATTCATTCTGCACTGTCAAAGTGGCAACATATAGACAGTATATTCCTATCAGCATTTCCATCAGTTGGTATTTCCAGCTAAAACTAGTGTATTTTCAACAGAAAATCGCTTTACTCATTTCTGCAATACCACAATTGAAAATGTAAGCAAGCTTCATTTAATCCAAGTTTTGTTGCTATGGAAAATTAAAAATTTCGGTAGTTGTGGTAGCACTGAATCCAATTTGATTTTACTTAAAACCTTGCACTTTTATTTAAAGGTACAATGTCCAATAGTTAATTTTACTTTAGCAAAATATAAAAATGTAAAGTAATATGTCATATTTTAGATATACAAATTTTGAAAAGTATTTCTTAAGTTATTTTTTCTTATTTCATGAGCTAGATGTAAAGTAGTTTATATAGATACTTTTTTTTTTAGACTTACAAACTACTAAAATATATCTTAAACGCTTGCTGATTATTTACAAACTCAAAGCCTTCACAAGGTTACTGCCCTTATCGATACGTTTAGGTAGTTTGGAGTTAGCATTAATCTCTTCCTTACCTGTAATAGATATTATCGACTGAGAAAAGTGTGCATGCATATCGAAGTGGTACCTTGTGATCATACTAAAAATAGTCTATTGTACTGTCATCTAATTATCCCGTTACTTATTCAATAACCATTGCATAAAAATTGCCTAAGAACATTAAATAGTAAAGCAGAACGATATTAAGTTTCTCATATTTAATACAATATAATACAATGTGTTATGAATTATATATTAAGTACAGTGATAGGAAGTTTGTGCTTTTGTAACCTATATACTTTACTTTTTTTCCCCCTGCAGATGATAAATTTGAAGGGACGCTATAGGATGTCTAATGTTAAAAGTAGAAATGCAACAGTTTGTTCCCTTGTTTTTCAACCGCTAATATTTCTTTGTGAAAAAAATAAAAACTTATATTTTAGCAGTTTATAAATTGTAAAATGTTATGTATTATAAATGTATTAATCATATAAGCATATAAAACATTTTCTTACCACTTTTTGTATTTTAAATTAACAACTGCTAAACTTTTATGTAAATTTTTAAACTGATATATATATATATATATATATATATATATATATATATTAGTATATATATAAAACTAAATACAACGGAAGATACTAGCGTATGGTGACTGTTCACTTATTTCAGTGCCAATTAATTAACATCTACCTATATCTTGTAATGCAATAGCACAATGATTAATACAATCCAGAAATAGATAACAATGTGTCATACATTTTTAGGACTATTCATTCTTACCATTAATTTTAACCTTTTACTTGGATAGATTGTATGTAGTTTTATTAGCATATTGACTATTTATAGGACACACAAAAACAACTCATAAAGGTAGATCTATTTGTAATAGATAGAACTGTCCACTCTCATTATGACATAACAAATTTTCATTATTTTGAAAGATAACTATGCATTTTTTTTTTGAAAGATAACTATGAATTCTTATTTTGAAAGATAACTATAAATTCTTATTTTGAAAGATAACTATGAATTCTCATTTTGAAAGATAACTATAAATTCTTATTTTGAAAGATAACTATAAATTCTTATTTTGAAAGATAACTATGAATTCTTATTTTGAAAGATAACTATGCATTTTTATTTTGAAAGATAACTATAAATTCTTATTTTGAAAGATAACTATGAATTCTTATTTTGAAAGATAACTATGCATTTTTATTTTGAAAGATAACTATGAATTCTCATTTTGAAAGATAACTATAAATTCTTATTTTGAAAGATAACTATGAATTCTTATTTTGAAAGATAACTATGCATTTTTATTTTGAAAGATAACTATGAATTCTCATTTTGAAAGATAACTATAAATTCTTATTTTGAAAGATAACTATGAATTCTTATTTTGAAAGATAACTATAAATTCTTATTTTGAAAGATAACTATAAATTCTTATTTTGAAAGATAACTATGAATTCTTATTTTGAAAGATAACTATGCATTTTTATTTTGAAAGATAACTATGAATTCTTATTTTGAAAGATAACTATGAATTCTTATTTTGAGCCTTATGAAAATGTATGTTCATTGTATTTACAGACCTTCATAAAAAGTTATGAACCCTGACCCTGAGTGACTTTCATATGTGTATGTTAACTTAGAAATAAAAAAGATGAATGGAGATTCTGATCTTGTATAAATTACTTGTTCTTTTTAAAGCTTTACTAAAATAATTACTTATTAGCAAAGAAGCATACAAACGTTAAAACACATAAACACATACACACATAAACATATAAACACATACACACATAAACACATAATCACATAAACACATAAACACATACACACATATACCTAAAGTTAAGACTAAACTAGACAAAACAAAAATTCATGCACACAGACGCACGCGCATGCATACACACACGAGCACCACGCACACATATGCTCACACATTAACTTTTACTATGACACAGAAACAGATGCACGCACAGATATACATGCTTATATAAATAAATACTCTTACGCAAGCACACACATACATAAATATTAATTAAATATAATCAAGAATCTAGAGCACGTTTTCAAGAAACCGCTAACACCTGGTAGACAATGTCAGGGCTAAAAGTAATAATTCACAGAAAGAAAAGATACTTTTTTTGGTTGTATTTCCTGCAATGGCGATATTTAGCATAAAAGGCGTCAAATTGTTTTCTTCCCTGGACCTTATCACTAACTTTGCCTAAATGAATTAAATAGTTAGTTTTGAAGTCTGCAGCAAGAGGTCAACCAATGTCTTGAGAGAGGGCTAAAACATTAGTTTAGACTCCAAGGTCCGAATTCCATGTCACAAAACAGGACAAACATATTTGACACACATACACCAAGTTGTCTGCGAATCAAAGAGATTTCAGTTCAAGTCAGATTGGCGCTTCCTTATCAATAGCAAGCCACGTCTTATGTCAATATATGGATTTTACCTTTCTTCCTATTCAATATAGATCTACAGACTTTTTAGTCGCTCAAAGTTTGAAGTTTGTATTGATCGCTCTGTGTAAGAGTTTCTGAGTTTGCAAGTCTGTGTGTGTGTGAGTGTGTGTATGTGTGTAGATGTATTTAGCACCCGAACAAAAGTGAGAATATCAGTTTAATGGAAGTATAATTTCCTAAACTTACAGAGGCGTAAACAGAGATGAGGTTGTTAGGCGGCACACTATTTATTGCACTCTAAAGCATGTTATATTTTGTTTTATGGTATGGAATGGAATTAGCATAATTTATTATTCTGTCAAAGTTTAAAGACAACAATTTTATTTCCTCCTGTTTTTTTCTTACAAAGCTTATATCAATTCACTCTGTCTGTCCGCCTGTCTGTCAGATTTTGAACACGTTATTTATCCAACTTCCTATTCTCAGATAATGTTGAAAGTTTGCACAATTTTTCTTTAGAAAAAAATGACATCAAAATTATGCCCATAGTTTGGAGTGCAGTGAGATCATTGGAGGAGAATATTGAAGAGTGGACAAGCTTGTTTCAAGTTAGGTCACTTTGGGTGACTTGTGACCAGGAAGAGTAGCAAGCACATAGCCACAGAACACTAATGGGGTAAACAATAGGTACAGCGATAGCATACACACATAGATATACATACATAGACATACACACATAGACATACACACATAGACATACACACATAGACATACACACATAGACATACACACATAGACATACACACATAGACATACACACATAGACATACACACATAGACATACACACATAGGCATACACACATAGACCTACACACATAGTCATACACACATAGACATACACACATAGACATACACACATAGACATACACACATAGACATACACACATAGACATACACACATAGACATACACACATAGTCATACACACATAGACATACACACATAGACCTACACACATAGACATACACACATAGACATACACACATAGACATACACACATAGACATACACACATAGACATACACACATAGACATACACACACAGCCATACACACATAGACATACTTATCAAACGCTTTCTTAATTAGAATTTTAGTTCAAAATTCAAGCAAAAGTAAAAACAAGCAAAATAAAAAAAAATCCTGTTTTTAAGATTATCTAAGGGTAAGAACTCCGCAATTACAACCATATCTCTCGATAATGTTAAAGCTATTTCCCTTAATCGATATAAAAAAAAATTACCAAAAAATGTATTGACTAATCAGTTGTTTTTTTTTTATTGATTCATATTTTGATTGGTACAATAACAATTTTGAGGTGTTGGAGAAATAATGTGTAAAAAATAAGAGTAAGAGTCAGACAGACAGACAGGCAGACACAGATGCGCCTTGGGTGTCAACATTGGCACGGGCATTGCTATACAATCTGGCCCAGAAATTGTTTATCATGATCATTATTATAGGCCGGCCTGCCCTCAAAATCATTATAAGTTTACTAATGTACTGATAACTGTACACATGCATGCGGGGAATCTCTGCAAGAAATATAGACCTTAAGTTGCTTTTTTTAATCGCTGAGTGTGTGGGCCCTAACAGGATAGGGCCTACTAGTATCATAGCGAAAAAGGTGTTAGAACAAATAAGTATTACAATGTAGAGTCTGTAAAAACAGAACGCCCACCTGTCTAAGAGAATATTATAAAACCATTACAAATGTAATAGACGTCATCATGGCATCCATGCTCCTATTTCATGGCTCTACCTACCACCTCTGGACAGACAGACAGACAGACAGAGTTGATATAAGCTTTATAAAAAACAAACCACAACATAGGTTTTATTCTACCTTTTTACACATTTTTATCATAAGCTAATATATAAAGAACTACTTTCTAGTTGATTGATGTTTAAACTGCAAGAAAATGTATGCGTGTACTGGATAGCATACAATTGCTAGACTGGTATTGAAACTTTTAAAATCAAATCAATATATTAAACACGAAAAAAAAAACTTTCTAAAATCGATTGAGGAGGTATCGATGACACTGTGTCGAGGCAACATGGGGTCAATAACAAAAGAGTGAAATGACAGTCACTCGTCAATCAAGCGATCAACTTTGTTCTTTGTTGTAATTCAAATATAACTTTTCAAATAACAATCAATAGATTTAGTCTTATCTAGTTTAACATATCTGACGCGAGGCATTGAATAAGTGGCACAGTCACACAGGCATTTTTACATTTTGTAGATTCTTTTCTAGACCACGGCGATTCCGAAAATGTAGTGTCATTTAACTTTTTAGATTCATATAAGACTACTTATATTTAGTGCATAACCTTGGTAAGTAAAGCGAAGTGACAAAATGTTACTGAAAGTAGTTTGTTTCAAATTAAAAAGTGGTGTAGATGTTCAAGAATAAATTCTAATTTAGACTTGGAGAGAGAACTGTTGCAATGAATCGAGAGCGCTTAACTTTGAGTGACTGGTTTGACCGTCACGTGAAAACATCAACAATAATACTTTGTATTCTGACCAATCAGGCCTATGCGGTAAGTTACACTGCCAAATCAGACGTCTAGTGACTCTTAAAGGTAATTGAAGTAAATGTATCACTTTGTACTCTTTTTAACCCACAACATGGCGTCAAACTTGTTGGTAAACAAAAGGCTAGTTTTGGACGGTCTCGTCTAAGATATACCCCGTAATTTTCAAATAAATGGTTCCTTCCCTTGGATAAACTTTGTTTTTTAAAAGTATTCTTTGTTCTATTGCTTCTTGTTTGTAGAATCAGTGCTATGTTGAACGTATCGGAATGAGGCTTAACTATTAACGTTTCATCGAGAGTAATTATTAAGGTATTAAGACCGAGCTTGAAAGATGAACAAACTTCACAGTATTCTAAAAATTGTTAAAAATTTCAATGGCTATTATCTCTCTTAGCCCAGCTACAATCTAATACTAGTTCCATCACTTTGCAGTAAATAAATTGATCATTTTATCTGGCCTTCAAAGTAGCAATGACAGTAACCAGTACATCTATTTCTAAACTTCTGCCTGTTTCTCGCTCAACGGAAAGAACACAAAGTGAAGCCAACCTACTCTGTGAAATATAAATTCTTACATAAGTTTTGATCAATCGAAATTTACAAAATTGACCGCTATACTGAAACCATTGATACAGAGAAAGTGAGAAAGTAGATGCATGCTGTAAAAATGGAAAACTTTATGATAAAATCTAGTTGTCTATGATAAAAACATTTAAATCTCATGTAGGTATTTATGATTAAAAAAAACAACAAAATCTCGGACAGACTTGCTATGTGGTTATGAAAGGCTTCTTTAAAAGACTGCATCCCTGGACTCTATTCTATGGCAATATCATCTGGTTCTCAAATGAGACTAGAAGAATGGTGCCATGATGCCATCATTAACTCTTTGTCCTTTGTACTTCAAATAAAACTGAGAATTAAAGTTTCAAACATGATGACTATATGTTATGTCCATAAAGTCTGTTAAGTAATTGTGAAACAGTTACAATGATCATAAATTCATCCCAGTGGCGCTACAGCCCATGGAGGGCTCTGGCCTGCTTCAACACATCATTCAGATCTCTCCTGGGCCTTTCGTCTCCACGCCCTAACCCCAAGCTGTTGCAGATCTGCTTCCACATCATCAATCCGTCGCATTCGGGGTCTGCCTTTGGGTTTTTACGATTTTCGCTCCTCTTTTATCTGACATTTTTTCAAGGTAACCTGCCCAACGTAGTCTGTTCTTTTTTATTTCGTTCACTATTGGTGGGTCTTCATACAATTGATATATTTCGTGGTTAGTGCGTGTCCTCCATGCTGTTTCATCCTGTATTGCGCCATAGATTTTCCAAAGAATTTTTCGTTCCCAAGTATTAAGTAAATTTTAGATGTCTTAGTCAGTGTCCAGGTCTCACTTGCATACATTGCTAAATTACAATGATAGTTCGATAAAATACCTATGTAACATACTCTGGTGTTTAATTTGATTGCTTACTATTTAATGTTATTACTATACTACTTTACATACCATCTCCTGTTTTTTTATTCTGATAACATTTTTTGCACACTACAGAAGACAAGCAAACAATGTGATGAGGACTTAGACTATTTTACAAAATCTGATTGGATAAAAAGTTTCAAAATGACATTTTTTTTTTTAGTTAGTTAAAATCTCAGACTCTTATTTTATTCGGATTATACTTTAGCTTGCAATATCACAAAAGACAAAGAAGTTAATATATAACACTATTGACCAGCCAATGTTATCGATAGAAATAGGTCATGATTATATACACTAAACACCAATAACAAATTCATTATCCCAAGTGTTAAAAATAGTTAAAATTTAAATATGTTCCAGATTAGATATCAAATACAGAATTTGAAATTAAATATTTTAAATACAAAACATAAAAGAAACAAATTAAGCTTTTAAAAAAATGAATAATTAGCAGATGTGTTGAAATATTCATTCGTGACCATCGGGGCTATCCCTATAGACCTAACTGTTATTGTTAATGTTACCCTACCCCTTTCTTTCTCTTTCTGTACAACACATTAATATTTTTCTAAACCAAACTTTCTCTATCTCTCTCTCTTTCTCTCTCTCTCTCTTGCCTTCCCCCTTTTAATACCCAGTTTATCAATGGTTAAAGAACATGCATGGAAACAAGAGAATGGGACGATCTGTCAACAGTAGGTCCCCCCCCCCTCTAACGTACACTTAGGTCTAGATACAATTACAATAAACTTGATGTCAATTGGAAAGCATTTACTAACATTAACTAATCAAAGCCGTTGGTGCATTTAGCTCTAGCTTAAAACACGAGGTTAATGTTTCATAACTAATAAAAGTTTCTTGCAACTTTTAGGATATTTTGAGGGAGCTTTTCAGCTTTAGAAACATATAATCACTTTATTTCCTTTAGAGTCATCCCTAAGTTTTCACGTGGGTCCTAACTGGTCAAGAGTCATGGGCTCAAGTGCAATCAACCCCTTCGCCCTTATTGCTGCTACGCCACAGGCTGTGGGCCCCTAATGGTCGTGGGCCCGGGTTCATTGAAACCCTTCGCGCCATGATGCTACGACACTGCATTTGCCTCCTTTTCTGCTATATAAAACAAAATTGATTAATTAGTATTAAATTGGTTACTTTGTTTTTTTACAGGTTTGTGTATTGTTATCGACTAGGAATAATTATTGAAATGTTCAACTTGATCCGAGAATAGGAAATGGGAGAAATAACTGTTCAAGACGTAATATGGGGACTAAATCCATATATCTATCCACATCTCCCTTTAAGTAGCATTTATTCCCTTTCTTTCGGAATGGAACAAAAGAATTAATCACCAACAATTAATTAGCTAATTGTTGTTTTTTTTATTATTGATTCATGTTTTGTCAGGTTCAATTAATAATTGTGCAAAGTTTTTACTTGATCCGAGAATAGGAAATGAGAAGAAAAAACAAGTTCAAACTTTTTACCAGACAGACACACAAACAGACAGTGCGTTGATTTAAGCTTTGTAAAAATGAGGAAACAAAACACAGAACTGAGATTTAAAAAAACAACAACAAAACAAAATTTCAACCTAGCCGGTGCATCTCGTAAGAATAATGTTATGTAGCTAACATGACGTCTAAAAATACCGATTCAAATCCCAGTTTTCACCTGGATTCCACTCGAGATCCCTCGGTTCAGAAGCAATCTATTTTGCTACTCAGCAAATTTTCGCTCCATATGATTCAGAATACAATAAGAAACATAGTTTGCATATTTTAATTTTGTTGATAATTATTTTAAAAACTACTAATAACGTCTGGGTTTTTTTTAGACTCCAACGATCACTCCATTCAATCCAAGTGTTGTTCCTTTGCCAGTAGATGCAAAACAGTTGACTAGTGTCGGCCCCAAGGTAATGTTGTAAATATTAATGTCTTGGTAGATCAAAAAATAACTTTTGCTTGAACTTTACTATCAAAGCTTGGATTACGTATAACCATGCTTGCTATATATATATATGTCATAGCCAGTTTAACAACTGTATTATACTTGTGTTATCCTTTTTATGTAAACATTTTGTTTGCATTGCCACGATCTGTTTGATTATTGCCCAACTAGTTTATGACTGGCGAGTTAGTTTTATCATTGCTCGACCATTTTATCTTTGCCCAGCCATTTCTATTATTGCCCAGCCATTTCTATTATTTCCCAGCCATTTCTATTATTGCCCAGCCATTTCTATTATTGCCCAGCCATTTCTTCTATTTCCCAGCCATTTCTATTATTGCCCAGCCATTTCTATTATTGCCCAGCCATTTCTATTATTGCCCAGCCATTTCTATTATTGCCCAGCCAGATGTAGTACTACACTGTAACTACATTAACCAGTGTGAATGTCTTTATTTGTTTAGATTGAATGCACCCCAGGCACTGCCAACGCAGCTTGTACTTGCTCTGTTACCTCTCTTGTGCCTTTTGAAGTGTTCAAGATGCCACCCAATGCAGGTAGAGCTAGTTATTAGCGCGTTTAATTCATTACTGAGCTAGTCCCTTACGGCGACCGGTCATCCCCGGTCACTTCATCCCCGGTTACTTCATCCCCCGGTCACTTCATTCCCCTGGTCACTTCATCCCCGGTTGCTTCATCCCCCGGTCATTTCATCCCCGGTCACTTCATCCCCTGGTCATTTCATTCCCGGTCATTTCATCCCCCGGTTTCTTCATCCCCCGGTCATGTCATCCCCGGTCACTTCATCCCCGGTCACTTCATCCCCTTGTCACTTTATCCCCGGTCACTTCATCCCCGGTCACTTCATCCCCGGTCATTTCATCGTCAATTAAATATTATCCTTTTTCATTGTTTAATTGTGCTGTTAAGGCTTTGACTTTAAAGCCCTCGTTTCCTTTAATGATCGGGTGATGAAATTACCTGGGGATGAACTGACCGAGGGTGAAGTGTCCGGGGATGGTGACCGGGGGTGAAATGACCGGGAACATAATATACTATTTTCCTTAACGTTCACATTAAGAAAAGACAAAAATTAGACACTACACCAGAACTTTGGTGGGCTGATAAAAATTTGTATAATTAGATCTGAAACATCATAGATAAATATGAATTATACATCTAGATATGTTTGTTTTAGATCCATAGTTTGTACACATCTATATATCTAATTATATGTTTTTTTGTAGATGTTTATATTTCACACATCTATCTATCTACCTCTCTGTTTATAGCGGATCCATATGTTTACTACTACGGTAGCCAGACGCTAGTAGCTGGTACAACTTATATTGTGGACGTCCAGTGTAAGGATAATAACCAAGGCCAGTATGTATGACGTTTCCTTCATTCTTGGGCTATTTTATACAGGTTTTTAACACTTGAGTAAAAAGAAATAATAATCACCCCCACCTTTCATTACACAAGTCAGATAAGTCTTTAGAGATATTCAGCAGGAGCTTGATGAGTCTTTAGAGATAGTCAGAGGGAGCTTGATAAGTCTTTAGAGATAGTCAGAGGGAGCTTGATAAGTCTTTAGAGATAGTCAGAGGGAGCTTGATAAGTCTTTAGAGATAGTCAGAGGGAGCTTGATGAGTCTTTAGAGATAGTCAGAGGGAGCTTGATGTGTCTTTAGAGATAGTCAGAGGGAGCTTGATGAGTCTTTAGAGATAGTCAGAGGGAGCTTGATGAGTCTTTAGAGATAGTCAGAGGGAGCTTGATGAGTCTTTAGAGATAGTCAGAGGGAGCTTGATGAGTCTTTAGAGATAGTCAGAGGGAGCTTGATAAGTCTTTAGAGATAGTCAGAGGGAGCTTCATGAGTCTTTAGAGATAGTCAGGGGGAGCTTGATGAGTCTTTAGAGATAGTCAGAGGGAGCTTGATGAGTCTTTAGAGATAGTCAGAGGGAGCTTGATAAGTCTTTAGAGATAGTCAGAGGGAGCTTGATAAGTCTTTAGAGATAGTCAGAGGGAGCTTGATGATTCTTTAGAGATAGTCAGAGGGAGCTTGATGAGTCTTTAGAGATAGTCAGAGGGAGCTTGATGAGTCTTTAGAGATAGTCAGAGGGAGCTTGATGATTCTTTGGAGATAGTCAGAGGGAGCTTGATGAGTCTTTAGAGATAGTCAGAGGGAGCTTGATGAGTCTTTAGAGATAGTCAGAGGGAGCTTGATAAGTCTTTAGAGATAGTCAGAGGGAGCTTGATGAGTCTTTAGAGATAGTCAGAGGGAGCTTGATGAGTCTTAAGAGATAGTCAGAGGGAGCTTGATAAGTCTTTAGAGATAGTCAGAGGGAGCTTGATAAGTCTTTAGAGATAGTCAGAGGGAGCTTGATGAGTCTTTAGAGATAGTCAGAGGGAGCTTGATAAGTCTTTAGAGATAGTCAGAGGGAGCTTGATGAGTCTTTAGAGATAGTCAGAGGGAGCTTGATGAGTCTTTAGAGATAGTCAGAGGGAGCTTGATAAGTCTTTAGAGATAGTCAGAGGGAGCTTGATGATTCTTTAGAGATAGTCAGAGGGAGCTTGATGAGTCTTTAGAGATAGTCAGAGGGAGCTTGATGAGTCTTTAGAGATAGTCAGAGGGAGCTTGATAAGTCTTTAGAGATAGTCAGAGGAAGCTTGATGAGTCTTTAGAGAGAGTCAGAGGGAGCTTGATAAGTCTTTAGAGATAGTTAGAGGGAGCTTGATGATTCTTTGGAGATAGTCAGAGGGAGCTTGATGAGTCTTTAGAGATAGTCAGAGGGAGCTTGATGAGTCTTTAGAGATAGTCAGAGGGAGCTTGATAAGTCTTTAGAGATAGTCAGAGGGAGCTTGATGAGTCTTTAGAGATAGTCAGAGGGAGCTTGATAAGTCTTTAGAGATAGTCAGAGGGAGCTTGATGATTCTTTAGAGATAGTCAGAGGGAGCTTGATGAGTCTTTAGAGATAGTCAGAGGGAGCTTGATGAGTCTTTAGAGATAGTCAGAGGGAGCTTGATGAGTCTTTAGAGATAGTCAGAGGGAGCTTGATGAGTCTTTAGAGATAGTCAGAGGGAGCTTGATAAGTCTTTAGAGATAGTCAGAGGGAGCTTGATGAGTCTTTAGAGATAGTCAGAGGGAGCTTGATGAGTCTTTAGAGATAGTCAGAGGGAGCTTGATGAGTTTTTAGAGATAGTCAGAGGGAGCTTGATAAGTCTTTAGAGATAGTCAGAGGGAGCTTGATTAGTCTTTAGAGATAGTCAGAGGGAGCTTGATGATTCTTTAGAGATAGTCAGAGGGAGCTAGATGAGTCTTTAGAGATAGTCAGAGGGAGCTTGATGAGTCTTTAGAGATAGTCAGAGGGAGCTTGATAAGTCTTTAGAGATAGTCAGAGGGAGCTTGATGAGTCTTTAGAGATAGTCAGAGGGAGCTTGATAAGTCTTTAGAGATAGTCAGAGGGAGCTTGATGATTCTTTAGAGATAGTCAGAGGGAGCTTGATGAGTCTTTAGAGATAGTCAGAGGGAGCTTGATAAGTCTTTTAGAGATAGTCAGAGGGAGCTTGATGATTCTTTAGAGATAGTCAGAGGGAGCTTGATGAGTCTTTAGAGATAGTCAGAGGGAGCTTGATGAGTCTTTTAGAGATAGTCAGAGGAAGCTTGATAAGTCTTTAGAGATAGTCAGAGGGAGCTTGATGAGTCTTTAGAGATAGTCAGAGGGAGCTTGATAAGTCTTTAGAGATAGTTAGAGGGAGCTTGATGATTCTTTGGAGATAGTCAGAGGGAGCTTGATGAGTCTTTAGAGATAGTCAGAGGGAGCTTGATGAGTCTTTAGAGATAATCAGAGGGAGCTTGATAAGTCTTTAGAGATAGTCAGAGGGAGCTTGATGAGTCTTTAGAGATAGTCAGAGGGAGCTTGATAAGTCTTTAGAGATAGTCAAAGGGAGCTTGATGATTCTTTAGAGATAGATAGAGGGAGCTTGATGAGTCTTTAGAGATAGTCAGAGGGAGCTTGATAAGTCTTTAAAGATAGTCAGAGGGAGCTTGATAAGTCTTTAGAGATAGTCAGAGGGAGCTTGATAAGTCTTTAGAGATAGTCAGAGGAAGCTTGATGATTCTTTAGAGATAGTCAGAGGGAGCTTGATAAGTCTTTAAAGATAGTCAGAGGGAGCTTGATGAGTCTTTAGAGATAGTCAGAGGGAGCTTGATGAGTCTTTAGGGATAGTCAGAGGGAGCTTAATGAGTCTTTAGAGATAGTCAGAGGGAGCTTGATAAGTCTTTAGAGATAGTCAGAGGGAGCTTGATGAGTCTTTAGAGATAGTCAGAGGGAGCTTGATGAGTCTTTAGAGATAGTCAGAGGGAGCTTGATGAGTTATTAGAGATAGTCAGAGGGAGCTTAATAAGTCTTTAGAGATAGTCAGAGGGAGCTTGATGATTCTTTAGAGATAGTCAGAGGGAGCTTGATGATTCTTTAGAGATAGTCAGAGGGAGCTTGATAAGTCTTTAGAGATAGTCAGAGGGAGCTTGATGAGTCTTTAGAGATAGTCAGAGGGAGCTTGATAAGTCTTTAGAGTTAGTCAGAGGGAGCTTGATGAGTCTTTAGAGATAGTCAGAGGGAGCTTGATAAGTCTTTAGAGATAGTCAGATGGAGCTTAATGATTCTTTAGAGATAGTCAGAGGGAGCTTGATGAGTCTTTAGAGATAGTCAGAGGGAGCTTGATAAGTCTTTAGAGATAGTCAGAGGGAGCTTGATGATTCTTTAGAGATAGTCAGAGGGAGCTTGATGAGTCTTTAGAGATAGTCAGAGGGAGCTTGATGAGTCTTTAGTGATAGTCAGAGGGAGCTTGATGAGTCTTTAGAGATAGTCAGAGGGAGCTTGATAAGTCTTTAGAGATAGTCAGAGGGAGCTTGATAAGTCTTTAGAGATAGTCAGAGGGAGCTTGATAAGTCTTGAGAGATAGTCAGAGGGAGCTTGATGATTCTTTAGAGATAGTCAGAGGGAGCTTGATGAGTCTTTAGAGATAGTCAGAGGGAGCTTGATGAGTCTTTAGAGATAGTCAGAGGGAGCTTGATAAGTCTTTAGAGATAGTCAGAGGGAGCTTGATGAGTCTTTAGAGATAGTCAGAGGGAGCTTGATAAGTCTTTAGAGATAGTCAGAGGGAGCTTGATGAGTCTTTAGAGATAGTCAGAGGGAGCTTGATAAGTCTTTAGAGATAGTCAGAGGGAGCTTGATGATTCTTTAGAGATAGTCAGAGGGAGCTTGATGAGTCTTTAGAGATAGTCAGAGGGAGCTTGATGAGTCTTTAGAGATAGTCAGAGGGAGCTTGATAAGTCCTTAGAGATAGTCAGAGGGAGCTTGATAAGTCTTTAGAGATAGTCAGAGGGAGCTTGATAAGTCTTTAGAGATAGTCAGAGGAAGCTTGATGATTCTTTAGAGATAGTCAGAGGGAGCTTGATGAGTCTTTAGAGATAGTCAGAGGGAGCTTGATGAGTCTTTAGAGATAGTCAGAGGGAGCTTGATAAGTCTTTAGAGATAGTCAGAGGGAGCTTGATGAGTCTTTAGAGATAGTCAGAGGGAGCTTGATGAGTCTTTAGAGATAGTCAGAGGGAGCTTGATGAGTCTTTAGAGATAGTCAGAGGGAGCTTGATAAGTCTTTAGAGATAGTCAGAGGGAGCTTGATAAGTCTTTAGAGATAGTCAGAGGGAGCTTGATGATTCTTTAGAGATAGTCAGAGGGAGCTAGATGAGTCTTTAGAGATAGTCAGAGGGAGCTTGATGAGTCTTTAGAGATAGTCAGAGGGAGCTTGATAAGTCTTTAGAGATAGTCAGAGGGAGCTTGATTAGTCTTTAGAGATAGTCAGAGGGAGCCTAATAAGTCTTTAGAGATAGTCAGAGGGAGCTTGATGATTCTTTAGAGATAGTCAGAGGGATCTTGATGAGTCTTTAGAGATAGTCAGAGGGAGCTTGATAAGTCTTTAGAGATAGTCAGAGGGAGCTTGATGAGTCTTTAGAGATAGTCAGAGGGAGCTTGATAAGTCTTTAGAGATAGTCAGAGGGAGCTTGATGATTCTTTAGAGATAGTCAGAGGGAGCTTGATGAGTCTTTAGAGATAGTCAGAGGGAGCTTGATAAGTCTTTAGAGATAGTCAGAGGGAGCTTGATGATTCTTTAGAGATAGTCAGAGGGAGCTTGATGAGTCTTTAGAGATAGTCAGAGGGAGCTTGATGAGTCTTTTAGAGATAGTCAGAGGGAGCTTGATAAGTCTTTAGAGATAGTCAGAGGGAGCTTGATGAGTCTTTAGAGATAGTCAGAGGGAGCTTGATAAGTCTTTAGAGATAGTTAGAGGGAGCTTGATGATTCTTTGGAGATAGTCAGAGGGAGCTTGATGAGTCTTTAGAGATAGTCAGAGGGAGCTTGATGAGTCTTTAGAGATAATCAGAGGGAGCTTAATAAGTCTTTAGAGATAGTCAGAGGGAGCTTGATGAGTCTTTAGAGATAGTCAGAGGGAGCTTGATAAGTCTTTAGAGATAGTCAAAGGGAGCTTGATGATTCTTTAGAGATAGATAGAGGGAGCTTGATGAGTCTTTAGAGATAGTCAGAGGGAGCTTGATAAGTCTTTAAAGATAGTCAGAGGAAGCTTGATAAGTCTTTAGAGTTAGTCAGAGGGAGCTTGATAAGTCTTTAGAGATAGTCAGAGGAAGCTTGATGATTCTTTAGAGATAGTCAGAGGGAGCTTGATGAGTCTTTAGAGATAGTCAGAGGGAGCTTGATAAGTCTTTAGAGATAGTCAGAGGGAGCTTGATAAGTCTTTAGAGATAGTCAGAGGGAGCTTGATGAGTCTTTAGAGATAGTCAGAGGGAGCTTGATGAGTCTTTAGAGATAGTCAGAGGGAGCTTAATGAGTCTTTAGAGATAGTCAGAGGGAGCTTGATAAGTCTTTAGAGATAGTCAGAGGGAGCTTGATGAGTCTTTAGAGATAGTCAGAGGGAGCTTGATGAGTCTTTAGAGATAGTCAGAGGGAGCTTGATGAGTTATTAGAGATAGTCAGAGGGAGCTTGATAAGTCTTTAGAGATAGTCAGAGGGAGCTTGATGATTCTTTAGAGATAGTCAGAGGGAGCTTGATGATTCTTTAGAGATAGTCAGAGGGAGCTTGATGAGTCTTTAGAGATAGTCAGAGGGAGCTTGATGAGTCTTTAGAGATAGTCAGAGGGAGCTTGATAAGTCTTTAGAGTTAGTCAGTGGGAGCTTGATGAGTCTTTAGAGATAGTCAGAGGGAGCTTGATAAGTCTTTAGAGATAGTCAGATGGAGCTTAATGATTCTTTAGAGATAGTCAGAGGGAGCTTGATGAGTCTTTAGAGATAGTCAGAGGGAGCTTGATAAGTCTTTAGAGATAGTCAGAGGGAGCTTGATGATTCTTTAGAGATAGTCAGAGGGAGCTTTATGAGTCTTTAGAGATAGTCAGAGGGAGCTTGATGAGTCTTTAGAGATAGTCAGAGGGAGCTTGATGAGTCTTTAGAGATAGTCAGAGGGAGCTTGATGAGTTATTAGAGATAGTCAGAGGGAGCTTGATAAGTCTTTAGAGATAGTCAGAGGGAGCTTGATGATTCTTTAGAGATAGTCAGAGGGAGCTTGATGATTCTTTAGAGATAGTCAGAGGGAGCTTGATGAGTCTTTAGAGATAGTCAGAGGGAGCTTGATGAGTCTTTAGAGATAGTCAGAGGGAGCTTGATAAGTCTTTAGAGTTAGTCAGAGGGAGCTTGATGAGTCTTTAGAGATAGTCAGAGGGAGCTTGATAAGTCTTTAGAGATAGTCAGATGGAGCTTAATGATTCTTTAGAGATAGTCAGAGGGAGCTTGATGAGTCTTTAGAGATAGTCAGAGGGAGCTTGATAAGTCTTTAGAGATAGTCAGAGGGAGCTTGATGATTCTTTAGAGATAGTCAGAGGGAGCTTTATGAGTCTTTAGAGATAGTCAGAGGGAGCTTGATGAGTCTTTAGTGATAGTCAGAGGGAGCTTGATGAGTAATTAGAGATAGTCAGAGGGAGCTTGATAAGTCTTTAGAGATAGTCAGAGGGAGCTTGATAAGTCTTTAGAGATAGTCAGA
The DNA here is from genome assembly GCA_036873155.1 of Biomphalaria sudanica. Taxonomy (NCBI): domain Eukaryota; kingdom Metazoa; phylum Mollusca; class Gastropoda; family Planorbidae; genus Biomphalaria; species Biomphalaria sudanica. The sequence goes on along the minus strand of JAZGLO010006350.1, from coordinate 3,456 downwards.
GGGAGCTTGATAAGTCTTTAGAGATAGTCAGAGGGAGCTTGATGATTCTTTAGAGATAGTCAGAGGGAGCTTGATGAGTCTTTAGAGATAGTCAGAGGGAGCTTGATGAGTCTTTAGTGATAGTCAGAGGGAGCTTGATAAGTCTTTAGAGATAGTCAGAGGGAGCTTGATAAGTCTTTAGAGATAGTCAGAGGGAGCTTGATGAGTCTTTAGAGATAGTCAGAGGGAGCTTGATGAGTCTTTAGAGATAGTCAGAGGGAGCTTGATGAGTTATTAGAGATAGTCAGAGGGAGCTTGATAAGTCTTTAGAGATAGTCAGAGGGAGCTTGATGATTCTTTAGAGATAGTCAGAGGGAGCTTGATGATTCTTTAGAGATAGTCAGATGGAGCTTAATGATTCTTTAGAGATAGTCAGAGGGAGCTTGATGAATCTTTAGAGATAGTCAGAGGGAGCTTTATGAGTCTTTAGAGATAGTCAGAGGGAGCTTGATGAGTCTTTAGAGATAGTCAGAGGGAGCTTGATAAGTCTTTAGAGATAGTCAGAGGGAGCTTGATGATTCTTTAGAGATAGTCAGAGGGAGCTTTATGAGTCTTTAGAGATAGTCAGAGGGAGCTTGATGAGTCTTTAGTGATAGTCAGAGGGAGCTTGATGAGTAATTAGAGATAGTCAGAGGGAGCTTGATAAGTCTTTAGAGATAGTCAGAGGGAGCTTGATAAGTCTTTAGAGATAGTCAGAGGGAGCTTGATAAGTCTTTAGAGATAGTCAGAGGGAGCTTGATGATTCTTTAGAGATAGTCAGAGGGAGCTTGATGAGTCTTTAGAGATAGTCAGAGGGAGCTTGATGAGTCTTTAGTGATAGTCAGAGGGAGCTTGATAAGTCTTTAGAGATAGTCAGAGGGAGCTTGATAAGTCTTTAGAGATAGTCAGAGGGAGCTTGATGAGTCTTTAGAGATAGTCAGAGGGAGCTTGATGAGTCTTTAGAGATAGTCAGAGGGAGCTTGAAAAGTTATTAGAGATAGTCAGAGGGAGCTTGATAAGTCTTTAGAGATAGTCAGAGGGAGCTTGATGATTCTTTAGAGATAGTCAGAGGGAGCTTGATGATTCTTTAGAGATAGTCAGAGGGAGCTTGATGAGTCTTTAGAGATAGTCAGAGGGAGCTTGATGAGTCTTTAGAGATAGTCAGAGGGAGCTTGATAAGTCTTTAGAGTTAGTCAGAGGGAGCTTGATGAGTCTTTAGAGATAGTCAGAGGGAGCTTGATAAGTCTTTAGAGATAGTCAGATGGAGCTTAATGATTCTTTAGAGATAGTCAGAGGGAGCTTGATGAGTCTTTAGAGATAGTCAGAGGGAGCTTGATAAGTCTTTAGAGATAGTCAGAGGGAGCTTGATGATTCTTTAGAGATAGTCAGAGGGAGCTTGATGAGTCTTTAGAGATAGTCAGAGGGAGCTTGATGAGTCTTTAGTGATAGTCAGAGGGAGCTTGATGAGTCTTTAGAGATAGTCAGAGGGAGCTTGATAAGTCTTTAGAGATAGTCAGAGGGAGCTTGATAAGTCTTTAGAGATAGTCAGAGGGAGCTTGATAAGTCTTTAGAGATAGTCAGAGGGAGCTTGATGATTCTTTAGAGATAGTCAGAGGGAGCTTGATGAGTCTTTAGAGATAGTCAGAGGGAGCTTGATGAGTCTTTAGAAATAGTCAGAGGGAGCTTGATAAGTCTTTAGAGATAGTCAGAGGGAGCTTGATGAGTCTTTAGAGATAGTCAGAGGGAGCTTGATAAGTCTTTAGAGATAGTCAGAGGGAGCTTGATGAGTCTTTAGAGATAGTCAGAGGGAGCTTGATAAGTCTTTAGAGATAGTCAGAGGGAGCTTGATGATTCTTTAGAGATAGTCAGAAGGAGCTTGATGAGTCTTTAGAGATAGTCAGAGGGAGCTTGATGAGTCTTTAGAGATAGTCAGAGGGAGCTTGATGAGTCTTTAGAGATAGTCAGAGGGAGCTTGATAAGTCTTTAGAGATAGTCAGAGGGAGCTTGATAAGTCTTTAGAGATAGTCAGAGGAAGCTTGATGATTCTTTAGAGATAGTCAGAGGGAGCTTGATGAGTCTTTAGAGATAGTCAGAGGGAGCTTGATGAGTCTTTAGAGATAGTCAGAGGGAGCTTGATAAGTCTTTAGAGATAGTCAGAGGGAGCTGGATGAGTCTTTAGAGATAGTCAGAGGGAGCTTGATGAGTCTTTAGAGATAGTCAGAGGGAGCTTGATGAGTCTTTAGAGATAGTCAGAGGGAGCTTGATGATTCTTTAGAGATAGTCAGAGGGAGCTAGATGAGTCTTTAGAGATAGTCAGAGGGAGCTTGATGAGTCTTTAGAGATAGTCAGAGGGAGCTTGATAAGTCTTTAGAGATAGTCAGAGGGAGCTTGATGAGTCTTTAGAGATAGTCAGAGGGAGCCTAATAAGTCTTTAGAGATAGTCAGAGGGAGCTTGATGATTCTTTAGAGATAGTCAGAGGGATCTTGATGAGTCTTTAGAGATAGTCAGAGGGAGCTTGATAAGTCTTTAGAGATAGTCAGAGGGAGCTTGATGATTCTTTAGAGATAGTCAGAGGGAGCTTGATGAGTCTTTAGAGATAGTCAGAGGGAGCTTGATGAGTCTTTTAGAGATAGTCAGAGGGAGCTTGATAAGTCTTTAGAGATAGTCAGAGGGAGCTTGATGAGTCTTTAGAGATAGTCAGAGGGAGCTTGATAAGTCTTTAGAGATAGTTAGAGGGAGCTTGATGATTCTTTAGAGATAGTCAGAGGGAGCTTGATGAGTCTTTAGAGATAGTCAGAGGGAGCTTGATAAGTCTTTAGAGATAGTCAGAGGGAGCTTGATAAGTCTTTAGAGATAGTCAGAGGGAGCTTGATGAGTCTTTTGAGATAGTCAGAGGGAGCTTGATAAGTCTTTAGAGATAGTCAGAGGGAGCTTGATGATTCTTTAGAGATAGATAGAGGGAGCTTGATGAGTCTTTAGAGATAGTCAGAGGGAGCTTGATGAGTCTTTAGAGATAGTCAGAGGGAGCTTGATAAGTCTTTAAAGATAGTCAGAGGGAGCTTGATAAGTCTTTAGAGATAGTCAGAGGGAGCTTGATAAGTCTTTAGAGATAGTCAGAGGAAGCTTGATGATTCTTTAGAGATAGTCAGAGGGAGCTTGATGAGTCTTTAGAGATAGTCAGAGGGAGCTTGATAAGTCTTTAGAGATAGTCAGAGGGAGCTTGATGAGTCTTTAGAGATAGTCAGAGGGAGCTTGATGAGTCTTTAGAGATAGTCAGAGGGAGCTTGATAAGTCTTTAGAGATAGTCAGAGGGAGCTTGATGATTCTTTAGAGATAGTCAGAGGGAGCTTGATGATTCTTTAGAGATAGTCAGAGGGAGCTTGATGAGTCTTTAGAGATAGTCAGAGGGAGCTTGATGAGTCTTTAGAGATAGTCAG
>JAZGLO010006347.1:0-16906 GCA_036873155.1 Biomphalaria sudanica | reverse complement strand
AAATAACCTCTCAATTTTTAGACCCATTATCGCAAACAATACACTAAATACAGCTAATAATGAACTTGATATTGAGCAAGGCATTGATCATTAGAATTTAGCGCTACATTTAGACTTAGATCGTCCGATTCAGAGAGAGTGTGAAGTAAGCATTAGATCTATCATCTAGATCTAGAACATTCTGGATCTAGCGTCAATGAATCTTCAACTTCTTTGACTGATATATTGAACAGTTTTTATTTACCACATGAAAACTTTTGATGAAATAGATCTAGTTGGGGGTGTTCACAACGTTGGTTTGGACAATGGTTTGATTACTTTTACTTGGTTATGCTAGAAGTAATGAAATCTGAGACACATGCAGAACCACATCAACATGATGCCATGTTCAGGCAACTAAGGGCCTCACGCGCACCCAGTGAAAGTCAGTAAATATTCAAGACATATACAGATTTTACATATGAGCATAATGTTTATTGTATAGGCCTACTAAATTCCTACTTATAAACATTACTGGTCTTCTTATCTTATCTTATATAATACAGACGTTACTTCAAAAAAGAAGATGATTACGTCCTACGCGTCATGCATATTAACCAATGACTTAAATTCTGCCAAGTCACTGGTTTTTCTGGCTAGCTCAGGCAACCCATTCCATGCTCTAATAGCACTAGGGAAGAAGGAGTATTTGTACAAATTTGTCCTAGCATATGGGACGAGGAATGTGCCTTTATTTTTGTGTCTTTCAGAGTATTTTATTAAATTTTATTTTTGTATTTGAAGATTATGGTTCAGTGTTTTATGTATAATTGCTACTTTACTTAGTCTTCTGTCCTGAAGGCTTTCTAAATTTAGTGATTTTACTAATGGTGTTACCCTAGTCAAATGTGAATATTCGTTTGTTATGAATCTCACTGCTCTATTTTGTGTTTGTTCCAGTTTCTTAATGTTTTCTTGAGTTGAGGGGTCCCAAACGGAGGATGCATATTCTATTATTGGCCTAACCAAGGTTAAATAGCATTTTAGTTTTATGTTCTTATTTGATTTATAGAAATTTCTTTTAATAAACCCTAATGCTTTGTTTGATTTTTTTTATAGTTTCATCAATATGTGGATTCCATGCCAGTTTTTCATTTATTATAACACCTAGGTATTTTGCATTTTTAGTCTGTGTTACTGGTTTGCCATGAATATAATAAGTGGAATTAATTTGTTTTAGTTTTTTTGTTACTCTTAACAACTGACATTTTTCTGGGTGGAAAGACATGCTCCAATTTGATTCCCATTTCTGTAATTCATCTAATTCTCTTTGTAAAATGTCTGTGTCTTGTTTTGTTTTTATTGTTCTATATATTATGCAATCGTCTGCAAATAATCTGACTTTTGTTCCTGAACTAATGCAATTTGGTAAATCATTTATGTAAATTAAAAATAGTAGTGGACCCAAGACTGTTCCTTGAGGTACGCCTGAGTTTACTGTTATTGGTGTTGATTTAGAGCCATTTATTATTACAGTTTGTTCTCTCCCTATCAGAAAATCTTTAATCCACTGATGCAGTGGACCATTAATGCCGAAATGTTTTAATTTTTTAAGCAAACTATGGTGGTGAACTTTGTCAAAAGCCTTGGAAAAATCTAGTAAGATAGCATCTATTTGTTCACTATTATCTAAACCTTTGGGTAAATGTTAAAGGTTACCAAAAATTACAGATCTGATGGGGGGGGGGGGGGGGGGTCCACCATGTCATGCGCATCGTCTTTTGGTGTTTTCTTTTGTGTACCAGAAGAGATTGTGAGTTTTGGTTTCAAGGAACGCGCTTTTGTTGATGTCATTTTTGCTTACTTGTTTTGCCTCTGTTGTGTGATGAGGCTAGATCTCCTGTGAGTTTCTCTTATGGGTTTTCTTCCCCAGTATTGGGTAAGTTATTTATTTACTGTATTAGTCTTCGTGGTGTAGCTCGAAACTCGTTGTTCCTACGAGCCTGTGGACGGCGATCTCAAGGAATATGTATTCTCTGTAATAGGGACGCAGGCTTGGGACTCTGTTGGAGTCAAGCGTGATTCACAGTGTTGTTTGATATGGCCCGGGTATCTAAGGCCTTGAGTGTAGGATGCGTCGTGATTGAATTATGGCCTCGAGTGAAGGTGTGATATATTTCGTTGCCTAATATGTATACTTTGTGTTTCCTTTGAACATACTATTGACTTTTATTTATTACTCATGTCATCATATTCCATACATTCATTAAATTGTTAAAAGTACAACCTTGTGGTTAACTAATGGCCATTAACTTACGTTAGCATTAATAGCATTCACGTTGAACAACTGATGGTATTGACTAAATGTTCAGTTGAATAACTTTTATTCAATGTGTGTATTTTACATGCTGTTACCTTTAAGTTCTTGCGTTACGCTGTCAGGTTAGGGTACGGGACCATAATATCATACCCTGGCTAATCTGAAATCCCACCCTGACACAACAGTCTTCAAAAAATCAGGCACTCAAACAAATTTTCATTTTTGCCTGTTGTTTTTATTGTTTTAATCTTGTAAAACCTATTCAAATTATACATCATTTTAAAGGTCATCCATTTCTCTTTATTTAGAAGTATTTTTTGTTATTGATAGATGTTGTTTTATGTTTTTTTAAATATATTTTGTAAAGTCAGTCTATTTCTCTATTGGAGTTACCTCCCTTTGCTTAGTATTTTGAGAGATGCTGCTTAGGTATGGGCTTAGTAGCTAATGAGTTAAATAGAAATATAATATACAAATGGAACTACAAGCCATTAGTAAATAGGAAACATTAACTGTTTAAAACAGAGTATTTAAATTTTTTTCCCAGCCATCAATCTCATGTAAATATGTATTAACCCAATCTGGTAATATAAAAATGAATGCAAAAAAGAATTGTTTCTGATGTATACTTACTTGAGCAACATTAAAACACATGTGATCATGGTGAAATACTGGCTTTCCATTCGAGTTAGCAGGGTACGATGGCTTTGATATGTTGCTTTCTGTTTTATAAGTACGCAGGAGTGTTGTTTTACCAATGGAGGAAAACTTAAAAGAAGATGGCATAATATATGCATAAGTTATTAATGTATAATAGTTGAATGAGTAATATTATGCATAATGATAAATATACTATTGCCAGATAATTGCCATACATAACATTATATTAGTATTATGTGACATTATACAACAGTGCTTTAGCCTACTTTAGGGTTATAATCAGTCTAGTTTATTCGTGATCTAATTTTCTAAACTAAGTGATGGCCCTTGTAATGTAAGGTCGACAAAGGACTCATTGATCTGGATTTCAAATTAATGTACAGCAGCTTTTAAATATTTTTTTTTTACTTTAAAATCAGATTTTCATAATTATATTTTTATAATATAATATTAAATGAATTATAATGATAATATACTGTTACTGTTAGCTCTAGATCTATGTCAGTTATAGACTAGTTGTTACTAGTAGAGATATAAATGACATAAAATTTGGGTCAAATAAGCCAAAGCCGAAGTAAGTAAGGGTTCTAGTGACAGTCAAAGTCATCAAAGTGAGAGTCACTGAAACTGAACGTGCTAGCACTAGCAGACATTGCAATGAATGATTGCATCAACTTATAAAGTTAATTTAAAGTTTAACAAAGGACAAAGGACTTAGACCTTAGAACTAGAAGACAGTAGAAAAATTAATGTAGATTCTAGATCTATATGATATCTGATTTTTAAGCTTAAGTTCAGCACACATCTGGCACTGGTCGAAAAATGTTTTAAGGATTTAAGTTAAAGGCTAAGGTTAGAAACTACAAATTACAAAGTAATGAATAATATTACAAACTGAACAGTGAAACTGAGTGAAGGCTAAACTACTAAATTAGCCTAAATACATAGGGGGGATAGTAAAACTAAAGAAAGACATTATAAGACAGCAGAAAAATTAATCTAGATAGATCTTAAATGATTTGAAAATATATAAAAATATGGGGTATTAATTTTATATAGCGAATTTCCCGAAAAAAAAATACTATTGTTTATTAAGACTACCTCATAGGAACCGACTTTACGCCCGAGCGTGCAGAAAAGTCGATTGAAAGTCGCCATGTTGTAAATTGTCTAAATAGTGTATTTTATAATAATTGTGTAAATAACGCTAACTCGCATGTACGCAATATTGTGCTATCACAGACCTATATATTTATATTAAATACCTTTGTGCAATCTTATCTTCTTATCTTATATAATACAGACGTTACTTCAAAAAAGAAGATGATTACGTCCTACGCGTCATGCATTTAGTCATGCATATTAACCAATGACTTAAATTCTGCCAAGTCACTGGTTTTTCTGGCTGCTTGTTAGACCTCTTTTATCAAATTCTTAGATTGAGTTATTCTATTTCATTATATTTCTACTAGATCTGAAAAAAACTATATCTTCTTATCTTATCTTATATAATACAGACGTTACTTCAAAAAAGAAGATAAGTGCTAATGGAAATCCTATTTCACTATTGCTTTATGATTTATCTATTTGGGGAGAAATGGACCATCCCTGCTATCTTAAAAACTAGTGGACCATATTATTTTGGAAAAAAAAAAAACTTCATTAACATGAGATATTTTTAAAAAACCCACTTCCTTTCAATATTTCATTTCATGTTCCCACAAAGCTAGGGGTCTATAGAGCCGTCATCCTCCCTACATTGCTCTATGCCTCAGAAACATGGACAGTGTACAGTAAACATGCAAAGAAACTGAACCACTTCCACATGACATGTCTGAGAAAAATACTAAATGTCAAATAGCAGGACAAAATACCAGATACTGAAGTCCTTCGAAGAGCGTGTCTGCAAAGCATCCACACAATCCTGATGCAGTCGCAGCTGCGATGGGCATGTCAGGTCTACAGAATGGAAGACCACCGCATCCCTAAACGACTCTTGTTTGGTCAACTAAGTGAAGGAAGCGCTCGCAAGGTGGTCAAAGAAAGCGCTTCAGGGACACCCTCAAAGCATCTCTGAAGGCGTTCAGCATAGACCCAAGCACCTGGGAGACAGAGGCACATGACAGAGCATCATGGCGTCGCGCTGTGAAAATTGGTGCACAGGTTGCTGAGGAAAAAAGAACAACGCTGGCAGAAGAAAAACGCCAGAGAAGAAAAGAAAGGCAAACGACACTAGCTCCAGCTGGAATAACCTGCCCAGTGTGCGGCCGAACATTCCGGGCTCACATAGGTCAGCCACATTAGGAGGCATAAAACCCCAGTGCAAAGCCCTCAGCCTCCTGGATGACAAAGTGGTCATCATCGAACCACGATGGATGAACTATATATATTTTGCCTTACAAGTTCAATAAATAAAAAGTTCATACTGTTTAAGTGTTTTACCTAATTCAGGTGCCAGTGGGGAGAAATGGGCGACAATTATCACAATAGGTCCGTTTCTTCCCATTCATAATTATAACTTCATTCATTTGATTCATGATTCACAATGATTGGCATTAAATTTCTATCATAGTCTATAGGCATGATATGCTTATAGTATGTTATAGATAGCATTTAAAATCTATATAGATATAGGCCTATCTTTACTGTAACTGTAATAAAGCTGTTAATTTAATTAATGCTGGTTATATTTTAAGAAGATCTAGATTTTTAAAAGTCAAAACATAGTTAATGACAAATAGATTTTTTCTTTCTTTTTCTAGGTAATAATGCCTCAAGATTATAAAAGGAAAACTGACAAAGGCAAAGTGCCAGAGTCAGTTATGAGGGATGCTATAACTGCTTCACCAGAAATATTTGCAGGCCATCCTAAAGTCTAAAGCTGCTCCTCGCTAGCAAACTAACTGAGGAAGAAAAAACGTGGAAAATGTATGATCGCAACATCATCACCAATGATGGAGGAAATAAAATTAAAGCATTGCATTAAATCTGGGGATAAATCTAGTGATGAAAATATTGATGTCAGAATGGATGGTGTCGAAAGTGTGAAAGTTAACGACTATGTTGTAAAATGTTGTTTATAATATGTTTGACATGTTTCAGATGTTCCTTCAGAGTTGAAGATAATTTACTTTCTTGTCCAAACCTCCTGATGGACGACGGGGATGGCAGTAGTCAGGGTTTGAACTCGGGACCATCAATAATAAGTCAGAATGACAGCCCAGCGCGCAAACAGCATGACAAGGCAGACATCCAATGTCTTGTGTGAGTTTTGAGGTGGGAAAGAAAACAAAATATTTAGTTGGTAAGGTTATGAAAGAAGAAGATGAGGATGGTGATATAGAAGTTTCTTTTTTGCGAAAGAGTGGGAAAATGGTTGACAGAAGACATTGGGACAGTCTGAATAGGACAAATTAAAACAATTTAGCCATCACCAGTAAACTGCAAAGGTACAGAAAGATATATCTCATTTGATGTATTTTTGAAAAATAATAAAAAATTATTAATTTCTTTAAGCTTCTTGTGTCTTCTGTGGGTGGTCCATTTCTCCCCATATTAGGGTGGTATTTTAAATTATTTTTTTTTTCTAATGTATGACAATTTTTATTTTTTTTTATAGACTATATTTTGAAATAAATGACTGCTTTATTCAGAACTATAAAAAACATATCTGAGTTATTTATGTTTTTATTTAACTTTTTAGTAAAAATGGTGGTCCATTTCCTCCCACTCTCCCCTATAGATAATCATGGGCGCCCGCAGGGGGTAGAGGGTGCACTTGCATGCACCCCCCCCCCCCCGCTGGATTCTCAGAAGCCAAATTCTAACCACTTTTTTTGCACCATTAGATAAATTAAAATCTAAGTGGCAACTGAACAAGTAGTGCTTTCACTGGTGATTGAAATAAAGTTGTATCAGACTAGCCAGGCTTATCAGTAATGGCCGACCATGTAGGTGCGGGGGCGCGGTTGTCGAATGTTTAAGCGCTTGGCTTCCGAACCTGAGGTCCTCAGTTCAAATCCCGGTGAAGACTGAGATTTTGAATTTCAGGATTTTTAGGTTGCCCATGAGTCTACTCAACTCTAATGAGTACCTGACTTTAGTTGGGGAAAGTATAGGCGCTTGGTCGTTATGCTGGCCACATAACACCCTGCTCGTTAACTGTTGGCCAAAGAAACAAATGACCTTAACATCATCTGCCCCATAGATCGCAAGGTCAGAAAGGGGAAACTTTACTTTACTATGTTGGTGCAACAATCTGAATTCTGAGTAGCCAAATTTTAGCCAGTTGTTTTTTTTTACAACTTCAAATCAATTAACTTCTGCTAGGAAGCAACTTAACATTTAGTGCTTCCACCGAGTTATAGTTAATAAAGATAAGCTATTATTGTAATAAAATAGATTAGGCTAATCTGAAGTTCATGTCTGTCCATGTGCACTTTATTATAGTCTTACAATTCAATATTCTATATCTTATATAATATAGCCGTTACTTAAAAAAAGAATATGATTACGTCCTACGCGTCATGCATTCAGTCATGCATATTAACCAAGGACTTAAATTCTGCCAAGTCACTCGTTTTCCTGGCTATAGCACGTTATAGTCGTGAAGATTGGTTTTCATTTCCACATAATTAATAGTTATCATTATTTGAGTAAAGAGGCCTAGAATATGTTAAAAGTTTTTGGTTGGTTGTTTGTTTTTTGTTGCATTTTTTTTTCATGGATGAAAACTCCTAGCAAGATGTCTTTTGATTTGATATATGTGAAGGTTTCTTTGAACAAGATCGAAGAGTGCAGTTGTCTAGGTGCATGCATTTACGTCTCGTGGAGTTGCGGTTAGTGTTAGCGCTCGATAAGATAGGTGAAATACGTCCACCAGTTTAAAATAAAAGAGATATAAAACATTTATTTGTATCGGCGAAGCACGCACTGGCAGCAAAATATATGTATATATAGGCCTAAGAGAAGCAGCAGTAGGAATTAACTGCGTTTTCTTGGTATTTCGTTAATAAAATTGCAGACATCTCAAGCACTGAATAGATGGATGGCGATTGTGCTCGATAAGAATTCATTGGTTTAGTCACTGCCTGTGTCTAACGTCAGCGAATACATTTTTTACATGGACAAACTACTCGGCCAAGGCTACGATTGCTGCCACGTGATGCGTAGCATTTTAAACTTGTTTAGGCAAGGATTCGTAAAAAATATCCAAAAATAAGACATTGTCAGTTGCGTGTCCCACAGACGTAAACTTGTTATCTTTGACCTGAATGACGTTTCAGATACCGGTATACGTAATGCTGTTGGTGTCATCCAGAAGATTATCTTTCTTCCGTAACAGTCCCAAGAGAGTGCGTTGATGCTAAATTTACCTCTTTTGTGTGAGACACGATGGACTGAGAAATACGAATTCATTCGAGCTGTAAGTCTCAACTTCAAGATCTTTGACTGTTTGGCGTATTACAAAATAACGACTGTTAGTGAAACCTGACCAAACTGCGCATGCGTATCCTGTGCCTACTTCTCGTGTGTTTCTGATTTGTCCTATTAATTGTTGTCAATTTTTCGTCTGGTTATGAACCAGTGTTCGTGATGTTACAGTCTGTCCATCTTAGCATAAGTCACATCATAACTGGCCGCTTAACAACACATCAGTAGTCATCTTTATGACATAAAAAACCAACTTGGCCATGCCGAGGAACACTACAAGGATGGCATCTTGAGGAAGGTGAGACTGCTGGCAGACAAACTTGGTACCAGGTATTAAGTTGGTGCTGCCGAGCCCGGGTTCGCTGTTCTGCCTCATCGTGGCACCCGGGTGGAAACGGCTATTTGAGGAGATAGCTAGGCGAAATGAATGGCAAAACATAACTCCCGTGGGGATGCCCACGGGTAGACGAGAGTCCACCCCTTGCACGGGCGGGGTTGTAAAAAAGTCCTCACAAAAAACTGTCACACATCCATGCGCCGTTCCTCAAAGGACCGTTCCATAAATGGCGAGTCCCCCACGGTTAGCTTGGTACAAAGAAGGAAGATGACGGAGGCTCCCAGTGCTCCTAGGCCTTCGGCCATGTGTCGGGGGCTGAAGACATTGGATACAGCAATGCTTTATATAGGCATTGACTCGGGTCGCTCTCAAACAGAACTGTGCGTTCACACAGGTTTTTTTTTTTTTTACTGTTCTGGCTGGACGACCAAGCAGGGTTTTTTTCAAACTTAGAGCTCGAAGAGCCTTCGGCTCAGCTCTTACGGACATTAAACGGTGCTGCCGACAGATACACCCAGCAAAAACCACGTTTGGATTTTGAGTTGTTACATAACACGGCTTTACTTTCCGTATCTTGATTCGTTAGTTACCGGTACTTCATTAATGTTTCGCTTTTTAAGCAGTTATAATGACCATTGGTATGCACGAGCCACACGGATCAACTTACCAACGTGCACAGTAAATAGTTTTTTTTTCAAATGTTAGTTGTTTTTTATTTCATGTAACAAGCATTTACATTGAACTTAATACCACCTAGTTATGGGTGGCAAGGTGCAACCATTCTTTTTTTTTTTTTTTAATATTCTTAGTAATAGAAAAAAGTTGGAAGCTACAACTTTGAGCCATAGATGGTAACTTGCACCCCCCGCTGCAAACAAATCCTGCGGGCTCCCATGTAGGTAATTATAGAATCTATAAGACTATATCATCTCAAAATAGATGTAGCAGGAACGTTTAACTTGGGTTGCTCATAATTAAATACCAGTAAGTTAATTCTCAAGGCAAAATAATAGTAAAGCTTTCTTTTAGTCTTTAGAGTGTGATATTTCTTGTGGCTGCATACAAAGACCCTGTGACCAACATATGTAACAATCCCCAATGAAGAGAAATACTTTGAAACCAATATGTCTGCATGTGATTATATTATCTTTTGGCTGTTACTATTAAAACAAGATTTCAAAATCTTTTCTAGTATATAATTAATATTTTTTCTGGGCATGGCAGAAAAAAAAATAGCCTACATTTTAAAAATGAATATTTAAAAAAAAACTTAAAATTAATTGAGTTAACTAAAAAAAAAAGGATTGGCCATGTGTGCACTGTGCAGTCTCCTTCTTGGCATAAATTTAAATTCCACTGCTGCCTAAAAATGTGTACCCACTTTGTTTTTAAGCAAAACAACACATATATATATATATATATATATATATATATATATATAATATATATATATATATATATATATATATATATATATATATATATATATATTGTTACAAATGACCAGTGACCAGATACAGTCGATGTAAGACGTGTACGGCTCTGATTCGGTAGACTTGATTACGACTTGGTTCAGCTTTGGGAGATCTGGAGCGACACTGGGAAGTGTGTCGTTGGTCTGTTCTGTGGAATACGGCTCGATGCAAGTTGAGAAGAGATGAATTGCAACGAAGTATAGCTAACTGTAAACTGACAGATATTGTACAGTCTTCTACACTACACGTTACAGTGACGAATTGTTAATAAAGTTACATGAAGCTGAAAGTTGAGTCTTCAAGTTCTTTGCAGTGTAAAACATATAACATACCCCAGTACAAGTAAACTATAGTAAACATAGCGTTAAAAAAAGGGGAACTAATCAATCTTTCATAACACATATATTGTTTTGTTATTTGTCATTGAAAGTAAATACAATTTTAAAAACTTATTTAAGCATGTATTCCTAGATGCAACAGCTACTTATGGTCTTCCAAAAAGAATAATTTTTTGTTTTAAAACACTGAGTCTGGACAGTTTAGGCACATACATTTTTACAATTTAATACTAGATTTAATAGACATTTTGTGTTATTCAATAGTTGCTTTTAGGTTGCCTGCAGTGTACTTATCAGCTACAAAATTCACACTGCTCATATTTAACAGGTGTCAAGCGGAACCTTGTGCAGTGTCCAGACTATAGGCATCATTTTCATGGATTCTGCATTGGCTCAGAAAGAATAATTGCTATTGATGGCTTGTATTCATAGTTTTTTGCTAACATGACATGAAGTTTTCCTGTTAATTTTAGTTTACCATAGGTAAGCTTACATCTTTATATTAACAAGAACTTCAATAAAAGGACAATAATAATCATCATCATTTAATTTATAGAGCGCTGCAATGTTAACAAACATAATGTACACTCAAGGCGCTGTGATAAAATTAATTTTAGTGCAGTGTCCAGACTATAGGCATCATTTTCATGGATTCTGCATTGGCTCAGAAAGAATAATTGCTATTGATGGCTTGTATTCATAGTTTTTTGCTAACATGACATGAAGTTTTCCTGTTAATTTTAGTTTACCATAGGTAAGCTTACATCTTTCTATTAACAAGAACTTCAATAAAAGGACAATAATAATCATCATCATTTAATTTATAGAGCGCTGCAATGTTAACAAACATAATGTACACTCAAGGCGCTGTGATAAAATTAGAAACATTAAGATGAGAGCTATAATGACAACTAATCTGAAAAAAGTTTTGAACAGATGAATGTAATGAAGCATGTTTTCTGTTTGAGATCAATAGGGAGTAAGTTCCAAGCCTTTGATCCGTGCACTGAAAAAGCCCGCAAACTGTAACTTTTGAGGGAGAAACAGGGCATCACTAGAAGCATTGTGATAAGATAACTGTACAATCTTCCCGGTTCATAAGCACTAGCAAAGTGGTTACCGTGTTGGTTTTAGAAGGCTTGAGTCATGAGGCTAGAATTCACATCATTCCCTCCTTTTTTGTGTTTTTTTATTTATTTTTATAAATGCTTTTTTACTGTTAGTCTAGATCTATTACAAATCTAATTACGACTGATCCAAACTAATTAGAAACAAGCTTTGTTTGTAAAAAAGTTATTTAAAATATTTTCTTGTTTAATTATTATTAACTCTTTAGATTAATAAGACTCTTTAATACACATTTTGACATATTATAGGATCAAACAATTTTGGAAAATAATTATTTGAACACTTGAAACCTTATTGCTGTTTTCTTAATTTCTGTTTGGATATGTTTCTGAATATTGGGTCATTCTTAGCTGTGAGTTTTGTGATCAATCATACAGCTACTCTATAAGTCATTTTCTTTGATCAAATAAAGTTTCCAATAGTTCAAAGTGGATCAAATAATATATAATGTTTATGAGGACAGACCCTTAATTTTTAAGTTGACCAGTAATTAGAATATTTAACCAATAGAAACGAATCAAAATTATCATGAAAGACAATAAGAAAGAGAACGCTATTATTTATTGTATAGAAGCATAATGGCACTTGTAATCATATACGTATGTACAGGTAGTAACTGATACAGAGTAGATTTATCACACAAAAATATGTGTAATAAAATAACTCTACTAGAATTACATATTTCTTGGCCTTTTTCAACAAGATCACAGTAAACAATAAACGAGCACATATATGTCTCACATGACTGATTATTCAAGTTCTATGGACATACAATGGACATTTCTTTCAGACAAGCTAGAAACACATAGTTACACTACATTGTGTCATTGTTTAACTTTCTCATGCACTGTAGATCATCAGTCTATTTTGTAAATTTTTTTCTAGCACAATGGCATATGCTGAAGGCTATCAGATTCTGCTTATATATAAATTAAAAATGTGCTATTTAGCTTGAGGAGATGCCCAAAGTTCAAAATAGAGAGTTCATGAGTTTGAACTTCATTAGATAACACCTTCTCTATCCTTTATCTTAATTACTTATTTTCTTTTGTCCATGATCATTATCCGAGTTGTTTTAAGTCATTTAATCCTTTGTGCTTACAACAGAAACATACATATTTCCCCAGGTATTACTATTTATATGTAACAAGAGTTGTTCCACCATGCCACTATTAGGTTTAATATGTGGTGTGTGCTTGTAGAAGAAATCTGTATATCATCATACATCCTGCTAGGACTTATTTTTCTTAATGCCTATATACGGCATATAAGTTGTACTAAAGCCTGCTAGGCTGCTTATGTCCCAAGAGCCCAAATGTATGTTTCCCCACCACATAAGTTTTCGTGTGGATGTGTTTAGAGCAGAAATGTTTATAAGTAGTCCAAGAGACTCATGTCTTTTGTAAGCCATGACTCAAAGAATAAGACTGTATATGTTTTCCTAGACACTGGTTCATCTTGCATACTTCTCTTCCACTTGTAGATTTGATGTGACTACTAGGAGTTATTTAAAAATTGTTTTTTGGTGGAAACAAGTTGAGAGATGACAGAAGGTATTAAACTTTGTTGACTGCGCATAAATGGATGACTCTGAAAACAAAAAAATGGTTAGGTTGATTAAAGGAACAATTTGCAATTATAAACTATACATTCTAAATTTTAAATAAGAAAAATATTTTTTTTTTGTAAATTCATTGATAATTTTTTAAAGTGTGATCACATTAAGTAGCATAGTTTGATATAAATAAATACTGTTAAGTTTCATAGTAATTGACGGTTTGTGATCCACTAATAGGTCAAAGAATGTATTAATTTAGACAGAAGGTATTTTATAAATACATTAATTAAAAAAAAAAGTATTAATTCTGACATACACATCATACACTTAATGCTTAGACTTATTAAGAAAAATAATTTTGTTTGCATTTCTTTCTCTTAACCAACATAAGCGGCACAACATGTTGGTCAAGTGATATAGCTCTAGGTTTTGAAACTATGGGATCTCAAGTTTAAATATTAATGAAGGCTTAAATTTTGAATTTCGGATGTCTCCGAGTTCAAGCAGCGCTAATAGGGCATTTACTGGGGAGATTATTGCACTGGCTACGTTATGAAAATGCTTCAGTCAAAGGTAAAAAACAATCTCATCTCTTATGAGCTCAAAGATTACTGTGTTCAATGCTGACTGCATAAACCACAGACTATGATGACTTTTATATAATCAGCCTCGCTCAAACTTGACTTGACTTGCTTGCATTAGCTAGTTCAGCTTTGACCATATGTAGACGTATTTAACATTGAGAATATTCATATAGGCAATTTAGCACTGACGATGTACAAGATAACTTAACCTTGACTATTTAGTATTGATATGTATAGATTAGATTAGCACTGACAATGTACAGGCTAGTTTAGAAGTGACAATGCAAAGGCTAGTTTAAATGTTATACAGGACGTCCCACAAAAAATGTAGGTCTATATAAATTTTAAATAATTGCAAAACTTGGGTGTTTATTGTCATTTCATTATTTCAAATTTGTAAAAAAATTTTTTTTACAAGCATTTTATTTGTTTAATTGCTTGTTCTAAAACTGATGTTTGTTTTGATCTGGACACTGCTGAAAACACAATTCAATGGAATAGCACACATCATGAAACAATGCCCTTGTTATTTTGGACCATACATGTTCAATGACACCTCTACATTCAATAACTGTTACATATTTCAAACTGTATGCTTTGTCATTTAGGTATCCACATAAGAAAAAAAATCTAGAGGTGTGAGGTTTGAGTTTACAATTATTTATGCGTATACATTTTTTGGGACACCTTGGTATTTTACTTTTTTTGTTACTATATGTTTGCCATGATCAAAGAATTACAGAAAACTTGGTCCAAATAACAAACTGAATTAAGTCCAAGCCCACTTACTAACAAATCCTGCCCTGAGAGTCGTAACGCTGGCATTTTGTGAAGGCTGAAAAATATATTAAGATTTTTATTAAATATATTAGCAAGATTAAACTTTTTCTCTTATTTTTAGCTAAAGATAATTCAACATGATCAACTTATTTGTGCTTACCATCTATTAACAAAGTCAATTAGATTTTGAGAAAACTGGCCCATAGGAAGCTTGATTTGAGGCTGTAAAGCAAAAAGAAATTTTAATGGAATCAACCGAAGTATATGATGTGATTATAAAGTAATGAAGTTGATAACATATAACTTTCAATTCTGTTTGAAGCATACTTTTGATTTATTTTTTGCATAGCCCAGTAATTGAATAAGTTCTTTTACAAGAAATATATACATTTAAAGGGTTCAAGAGAATTGCATAAAGACTTTTTGTTATTTTAAAATTTATATATCATCTGAAAAATAATTACGGGCAGATTTAATGTCGTGAAATAAACTTAATCATTTATTACTCCCCTTGTTACCTAAATTGTAGGTAGCGTAGCAATGATAGCAGCTGTGTTTATTGAATGAATTGTTTAAAAGCTTTTGTTGTCATGAAATGACATTATTTCCAACTTTCAACATTGAGAAAATTTGAATTCAACTTACCTCTTCAATAATGACTTTCATTATTTCTATTGGCTGTAACACAGAATTTCGTTCATTTGTATTTAACTGAAAATAAATGGGAAACAAAAGATCGCATTGAAATCAATAGTTACAAAATATCGAGAGCAAAGAATGTACCCTTTTTTCATGAAATTATTTGTTTTAATTCAGGTATCTTTTATTAGCATATCATTATTGCAATGAGAAAAATATTATAATTTGCTCCATAGGTCAAAATTTGCTTTGTCTTGATTAGTGAATGAGCATGTATTCATAACTTTTAACTTCAAATACATTTTTTAAAATTTATTTATTTTTAAATTTGTCTAAATATTAAATGATAAAACTTACAGTAGCAAAAGGCAATTTTCCAGTCGCCAACTGAAAAAAAATTTGAACTGTAAATTGATTTGAGAACATAAGACCAAAAATTAAAATTAAAAAATTAAATTCTTTAAATAAAGACTGAATATCATAACAGATGAGTGTTCTTTATGCTGCTGAGTATTATAAATTAAAATAAATTCAAGAAATACTACAGTTTAAATGAACCACAATGGTGACTGACCTCAAATAATGTTACCCCTAAGCTCCACACTTCAGCAGGTATACCATAATCATGTCCTTGTAGTCTTTCAGGCTAAAACAAAGAACAGTAGTAGTTATAGTAATTATACTAGTAGTAAAGTAAAGTTTCCCTTTCAGACCTTGCGATCTATAGGGCAGATGATGTTAAGGTCATCTGTTTCTTTGGTAAACGGTTAATGATCAGGGCATCATGTGTTATACCATAGTCAGAGTTCCCCCCGGAAATACTTTAAACACCAGCTAGGGTGCCCATTTGCCTTAACTGACATCAAAGAGAGCAAGTGGCTTCTGAATGAGACAGTTGGAGTTTTTTTTACACATTTAATACCAAAAGAAAATCCACTGCCGATAACAGACATAGAGGTTGAAAAGAGAACCTAAATTGAGCACCGGCAGACAACGGTCATGTCTGCACTGGATGTGGTAAAATATGTAGGTCGCAGCTGGAACTGCATAGCAATGTGAAATACTGTACTCCTCATTAATCTTCAGACTCAAAGAAAAGCCTTATTAGTTATACTAAGATAGATCTAAACAGCTTATAGTTCTATAATAAAGGCATCACAACCAAAATGAATAATCTTGTTCCCAGAAAAGGTTTCACATGTGACTCATGACACAAAATAAAAACAAATTTATAGGCAGTGAGTCTGTCAAAAACTAATCACTTACTATGTGGCAACATTCTCTCACAATTGAAAAAAAAAAGACATAGTTCTAGGATTATAAATTATAAGATTATATTCATTTTATTTTTAAAATGTTACTTACAGCCATGTAAACATTAGTGCCAAGGAATGTTGTGGCAATAGATTTGACAAGCTGAAAGGAAAACATAAATTGACAAGCTGAAAGGAAAACATAAATTGACAAGCTGAAAGGAAAACATAAAATGGCAAGTTAAATATTGACAAACAGCAATTTGACAAACAAAAGCTTTTTAAAATTTAACTTAAAAGTAACTTTTTAAATGTATTTTTTTACTCTAAACAAATATACAAATGAAGTCAATTAATTCCTTCATTCATAAAGCAACTATGGTTTATCCTGTAGAACACTTTTTCATGTGACTGTGGAGCCT
>JAZGLO010006346.1:0-24179 GCA_036873155.1 Biomphalaria sudanica | reverse complement strand
CATTAATGACCAAACGATGCCACGCCCGCCATGTCACACCTATTTATGAGGACCTGACATTAATGACTAAACAAAAGAGACGAATATATTCACTCACTTATCTACCACAAAAAAAACAACAACAACAACATCAAAACCGGAACTCAAGGAAAGTAGACTAATTGTCGTATGGGTGGACTGCACATCAAGCATGTTATCTATAACCCCCCCCCCCCCCACTTCTGTTGTGCAGCTCAAAGACCTACGACAAAGGTTTTAATCAAACAATCAATCATTTGAAAACTTAAAAAAAAAAAAAAAAAAAACGCTTTGAATATTTGTCAAACTTTTAAGCCCTCTCTAAACCTCGTGTGTTTTTCGTCAAATCTTTTGAAGTTTCGTAGACTTCTTGTCCCTCCCCCACCCCCCACCCCCACCCAATTTTGTTTTTATTCTCTCCCTTTACGTCCGCAGGACGTTGGCAGACTTCAAAGCAGTGTTCTGTCACAGCTCATGTAACTGTATCTTCCAATACATCAAAGTTAAAACCATGTATACGCCCCTGTCATTGCATGCAACATAAATATAAAGTGGGGTGGAGAAGACGTGGTCAGTGTATATCACAGATGTGTCTAAAGGAGTGCAGGAAGAAATGAAAGCGGAACTGATTACCTCCCTTTGGTTCGAACAGTCAACGTTTATACAATTGTTGAATTAAACAAAAGACTAGGCCCCAGGTTAGGGAGAGAACATGAGAAGTAAGAGAGAGAGAGAGAGAGAGAGAGAGAGAGAGACAGAGACAGAGAGAAAAAGAAAGAGAGAGAAAGAGAAGAAGAGAGAGGCAGAGACAGAGAGAAAGAGAGAGCGAGACAGAGAGAGAAAGAAAGAGAAGGTGACAGAGAGAGAGAGAGAGAGAGAGAGAGACAGACAGAGAGAGAAAGAGAGAAAGAAAGAGCGAGAGAAAGAGAGAGACAGAGAGAGAGAAAGAGCGACATTCAAAGAATGAGAGAAATAGGAAGAGAGAGACATACAGAGAGAGACAGACAGAAAATGAGAGAGAGAGACAGAGAGGGAAAGAGAGAGAGAGACAGAGAGAGTGACATGGAGAGAAAGAAATAGACAGACAGATACAGAGCAAGAGACAGAGAGAGACAGAGAAAGAGACAGAGAGAGACAGAGAAAGAGAAACATACAGAGAGAGAGAGAGACAGAGAGAAAGAGAGGGAAAAAAGAGACAGAGAGAAAGAAAGAGAGAAACAGAGATGGAGAGAGACAGACAGAGAAAAAGAGAGAGAGAGAGAGAGCGAGAGGAAAGAGAGAACGAGTAAGAAGACAAAAAGATAATCAATAAAAAAGAATCTTGATATTTTGTTTCTAAAGAAAGTAGGGTAAAGGATTTGAAAAGTCTAAGCGAAAGAAAGAGAAACCTGTTTGGTGGGGGGTGGTAGCAAACATCAACTAAATAAAACCCTAATGAAAGCAAAGTATAGAAATAAGCACGATTCTATTGTATGTCATCAAAAACACATATTCTTATAAAATGAGACCTGTCTACGTAGATCACACATTATGTCGACACATGTTCACCCTTTGCATTTTAAGCCTCCTCACTAGAATGTTTGACAACTCCCCAGTGTCATGATTGACAGTAGGACTATGAATGTCCTATATCGCGAGGGGACGGCGAGCAACAATAACAAATGACATGAAACTGAGGGCGAGGAAAAAACAAAAACCCAAGCTAAGACCAACTTGGAATCTTGTTCTTCATTCTACCGGCATGTACATAGTTACTATCTATGGGTTTATGTGCCGATATGTTCATCAGAGTACATAAACCCGACTTTATCGTATGTACATGGTGATGTACACCTTTAACGGTATGTAGCCTATGTCCTACCGGTAGGTACATGGTAACGTCATATACACCTCTAACGGCATGTACACCTCTAACGGCATGTACACCTCTAACGGCATGTACACCTCTAACGGCATGTACAACTTTAACGGCATGTACACCTCTAACGGCATGTACACCTCTAACGGCATGTACACCTCTAACGTCATGTACACCTCTAACGGCATGTACACCTTTATTCTACAGGTATTTACATGGATCTGGTATCGGGAAGGTATTTTAAAAAAATCAGTTTTGCGAAATGATAAGCAATCATTATATGATATAATGGGGGGGGGGGGGAGAATGAAAGAAAGAGCGAAAAATAAAGGCGGGGGGGGGGGAGGGGAGGGCAAGGAGAGTGAGGAGTAATCAACAATGTCACAACGTGAATTCTGGCAAGCAAATATCGGACATGCACGAAATGGGGCCGGATAAGCTGGTCACTGGTTTATTTAGGGCCGGACCTCTTACATTAAGTAGATCCAGACAGGATATAGAAGACCACCAGGAAGTAACAAGAAATTGAGCAAAGCGTCATAGGGCATGTTTATTATTTTTATATATTACAACAGTAATTTCGAATGGATGGGAAGAGGAAGTCAGGCAAACAAGGAGGGCAGTTCAAATGAGATGGAAATGGAAAGAGCACATCCTGAAGATGACGTCATCGTCTATAAATATTAATGGCAACAAAGAGGGGGGGGGGGGAGAAAACTGCGCAAAAGTTACAGAAAGCCTTTTTATCCCCATTGGTAACTTCCGTTGTATAGGAACGATAACTCTTCTCCATCAACGAACTTTGGGGGGGGGGGGGGGGCTCTCCCTAAAACAGTCTATGTGTGTGTGTGAGCGCGCGTGCGTTGGGGTAAGATAGTTGGAGTGCGCGACTAATTCTTTTTTTTCTTTTTTTTCCCCCCCCCCCCTAAAATACGATCCCATAGTGTTCGTTGTGAATTTCTGGTCTAGTGGAATGTTGTTTTTGGTGATACCTACAGATTCTGAAGACCAGGAGTCCCAACTTTGATTGATTTCTTTACAAACATACGGGGGAGGGGGATAAATGTGACCTGCTCTGCCATTGTCTACAGGTTGTAATCTCAAAAACAGTAGAGGTTTTATTTACAGCTGCCTGCACACCCCCACCACCACACACACACATATTACACAGACACCACCTTTTGAGTAATTTCGGAATGGAGTCGATGTATAAACTGCGCACCACGAGTTAAAACCCTCGCTATAGGAGCGCACTCTAGCTCTCTCTAAAACAACCTTTTTTTTTTCTTTCCCCCTCCCTTGCCATCTCTATTCCTCTGTCTCCCTCCCTCGAGTACACCACATCCCCCTCCTCCTGTAAACAATCCAGGTTATTAGGTCGGGCTGATCTCAAAGATAAACCGGAAGCAGGCATGTGCTGCTTAATGTTATCTATAATGGAAAATCAGGCGGCCCCTCTGGTTTATTTGTGTGTGACCAGGCGGCGGCCACCACGTGACCCTAATGTAATCCTTGGTCCAGGAATGTCGCAGTCGTGTAGTGGCCGTGTGGTTGAGATTTTGGTCTTCGTCCATTCATTAGTGAATGTTAAAGAAACTTCCATAAAAAAATGTAAATGAAACTTTCATAAAAAATGTAACTGGAGCCTCAATAACAAAATAATTTTAACATGCACTTGTTGTTGTTTTTTTACAGGTCATGAGTTATGTTTTTTTAGCGGTGAAAAAAAAATACAGCTTACGAGAGAATATTGAAATAAGGTCTAGAGTCAAGATCAGTTTTGAAATGACTGTCGCGCTCTTAAAAGGAAACTCGCGTTCGGGAATTCCCGAATATAAGGCATTATTGGTTCAATAGCTTAATAAATTACTGTGAATTGTTCAGGACAATTGTGCGCATCGTCTTCTAAATCTAGATTTAAAGGCCTAGATCTATATATCATTTGAGTTTTGATTATATTTTTACGTAAATCTAATATAGATAATATGATATTATGTCTACATTCTAGAACTAAAAGTAGATCTAGATCTAGGCGAGATCTTAAGAACTAGATCTAGACTTAGACTAGATCCTACGAGTTTTACGTGTTATAAACGTATTTAAAAATTAATAGATATCTTATACAATGTCCGCTAACGGACCGCCGATGTCTCGGACAAAACAAAAATACCCCTCCTTTACTTTCCCAAACGCTCCAGTTTGAAAGTCTTTTTCAGTAGGAGCCGTTGAAATAATGTATGAAATAAACAGTATTAGCACGAGCCATACGTTAGGTACTGGTTGCAACAGTTTTAGCCGGACATGTTCACATCGAGAGTTCCTCTTGCACTCACCACAGACCTCGCGCCGTCCTCCCAACTAGGATGCCCAGACCGAGCCCGAGGCTGTGACGTCATCGGACACTGATCAACTACTCCCACGGGGCTCCTCGAGACGGGAGCCGAGGCCTGGACGAGTGCACGAGTTAGCAGGGAGCTTGCATGCTGTATGCAGTCTACGCTCGCGTTACGGTTACTGGCACGTGATTGGGGAGAAAAAAAGAAAGGTCACGAGATTGGTCACGAGATTGGTCACGAGAAAGTTCGATGCTAGACATCATTTGAGCTGCTCGAAGATGTTCAATTATAGTTCTTTCCAACGAAAACATTGAAGGAGTGCAAACAATTGAAACAAAAACGTATAATGTATTATTCGCAAAGGAAACATTCAACCATTTATAAGACAACAATTTCTTTCGTAACTTCTTAGTTTGAAATTATAAATTAACCCCAACAGCTATTTCAGCAATGAAAATATTAAAATGTTAATTTCTCAAACTTCTTTGCCGTAACTATGATTGATGATTCGATACCAATTAATGACTCAATACCAATTAATTATTCGGTACTAATTAACGATCCGATACCAATTAATTATTCGGTACTAATTAACGATCCGAAACCAATTAATGATTCAATATCAATTACTGATTAAAGTAAAGTAAAGTTCTCTTTCAGACATTGCTATCTATAGGGCCGATGATGTTTAGGAAGGTCGTCAGCTTCTTTGGACAAAGGTTAATGAGCAGGGTGTCATGGGGCCAGCACAACAACCAAACGCCTTTACTTTCCCCAACTATAGTAAGGTGCCCATTAAACTTGGGAAAACTCAGCGGTGCCCTAAAAATCCCGAAATTCAAAAGCCCAGTCTTCACTTAGATTCAAACCCAGGACCATATGTTCGGAAGCCAAGCCCTTAACCACTCAGCCACCGCGCCTCCAATTAATGATTCGATAACCATTAATGATTCGATACCAATAAATGATTCGATACCAATAGTTGACTTTCAAATCAGATCAAATCAAATGGTGAAAATATCTGTTTCACCCCCTCTTCCTTAAACCCTTTTTCATTTCCTCCAATCAAATGATTGATTAGAAGTTATTAAGTCAAGTGATTGTGGTCTGTTAATTCGCGCATCACTGGTGGTAGTAATATATTCACTGATCGGTATAAGTGACACAAACTAAGGTCAAAGAAGATCAGAGATTGATAGCATCCAGCAGGTTGGCAATGTCTACTTTGAAGCTATTACGCTAAGTTCAAGCCAAGATAGACACGATGACATGATCCAATGTAATAAAACATATCCGTGCTAGATGAGCCTAATAGATTGGAGCCTGTTACCAACCAACGTGCCTCTATCTGGACAGAAGAGCAATCACATCCTTAGGAGTAGATGTAGGTGTGTGTGTGTGTGAGAGAGAGAGAGAGAGAAAGAGAGAGAGAAAGAGAGAGCCAGAGAGAGAATGTATGTGTGTTCGGAGGGAGTGGAGGTCTACAGTTCAATGAGACTCTGCGTTACGTTCAAAACTGTGTCCTAGCCATCAATCCAGTGCGTGTCAGCTCTGGCCCCAGGACTTTGTTATGACTGGGGAGATAATCCTTTTTGACACACGTCCAGACGCCGACACACTGCTGTCGCTCAAAGCAAAACACACACTCTTTGGTTGTCAATGTGTAGCAGGCGGCACTCGTCGCCTTCTCGGCATCTTCTCACACACGAGAGCAGCAGAAAAAATCGAAAGGGCATTCCTAAACAAAACAAAAAAATTTTTAAAAATTGCACCGCATCGCAAACTAGTTTGATCTATTTCTTTTTTATTTTGTTGGTGTGCACGTTAATACATTCATGTTTCGTTGACCTCCGTGAACTCACACAAACAGTTCCCGTAAAAACTGCTTGTGAAATGTTTTACTTCAGCGGTTCCCAACCTTTTAAGCTCGGCGACCCCTTTTTACAATCCCTAACTCTGCCGCGACCCCCCCCCCCCGACACACACAGCAATAGAAGAGTAGACAATAACCATCCATATTTTCGATGGTCTTAAGCGACCCCTGGCAAATGGTCATTCGACCCCCAATAGGGTCGCGACCCACAGGTTGAGAACCCCTGTTTTACTTGTTTCAGATGTCACTTCACAGTTAGGGATAATCTACTTCCTAGTCCAAACCTCCAGCAGGACGATGGGGGATGGGGAGCGGGAAGGGTGTGAACCCGGGACCATCGAGACGACCGAAAGACAGTCCGGCGCGCAGCACCGCAAGACCAGGCAGCCATTCCTGTAAGCTTAGCTATACATACAGCCATTTCGTGCAGCTAAATCGTGCAACTAAATCGTGCAGCTTAATCGTGCAACTAGATCGTGCAGCTAAATCGTGCAACTAAATCGTGCAGCTAAATCGTGCAGCTAAATCGTGCAACTAAATCGTGCAACTAAGTCGTGCAACTAAATCGTGCAGCTAAATCGTGCAACTAAATCGTGCAGCTAAATCATGAAACTAAATCGTGCAGCTAAATCGTGCAACTAAATCGTGCAGTTAAATCTTGCCGCTAAATCATGCAGCTTAATATTGCCTGCCACCAAAAATGAACATTATCTGGCGTTGCTGAAAAACCAAAAATAAACGAATAGAATTACAAAAAAAAAATAAATGACCACTCCCCGTAAACACGATGCCCAATGGTCGTCTGTTAGTATATTAAATCTGTCACTTATCTGTCTTCCTTTATCAATAATATACGACCCGCAGATACCCTGTTTAATGTGACAAGACCTGATGTGAACCACCCCCCCCCTCTTAATTTTTTCCCTTCATCATGGAAACAAAAAGGCACATTCTTGTCTCGCACAGAGCTTTCAGAAACAAATGGGTTCTGACAAATGTCCAGTGAATGTTTGATACGTCTATATGAACACTTGACGGACACACTGGACATTCCCTATTTACCATCACCAGTTCTGTCACCATCAATCTTTAGAACATTCTAATAGCCACACAACCCCCCCCCCCCCACCTCTCGGTTTCCTTAGTGGAAATGTTTATGAACGTCAGGCATCATTAAGAGTCATTATCCTACTGAGAATGGACTGAAGAGTTCTCGCAGGAGGTGGAGGGGGGGCGCACGTTGTAGGAGGGGGGGCGCACGTTGTAGGAGGGGGGCGCACGTTGTAGGAGGGGGGGCGCACGTTGTAGGAGGGGGGGCGCACGTTGTAGGAGGGGGGGCGCACGTTGTAGGAGGAGGGGGGCGCACGTTGTAGGAGGGGGGGCGCACGTTGTAGGAGCGGGGCGCACGTTGTAGGAGGGGGGCGCACGTTGTAGGAGGGGGGGCGCTGTATCTCGGTCCTTTTTTTTTACTGTGCATCCATCACAGAGGGAAAAAAAACAACGGTGGAAATTCAGGCACATGAAGGATGTGATTTTTTTTTCTATGTGTGTGTGCGTGCGCGGGTGTTCAGATAGTCATTTTTCTTGAAGAAACTATAGTATCGGGGGGGGGGGGGAAGGAGGGATTTGCACTGTTTTACCATGATTCAAGATGGTAGAGATGTCTCGGAGCAAGTCCATACATTCAACAAAAACACCGTATCACATTTTAACAAATGGAGGAGCGATGAATGAACGGTAAAGCGCTTGGCTTCCGAACAGGGATGCGGGGTTCGAATCCTGATGAAGACTGGGATTTTTTAATTTCGGGATCCTCGGGCGCCTATGAGTCCGGCCAGCTCTAACGGGTACCTGACATTAGTTGTGGAAAATTAAAGGCGATTGGTCGTTGTGCTGGTCACATGACACCCTAATTAGCTGTAGGCCACAGAAACAGATGACCTTTACTTTGTTATCATGTCTCTCACCTGTCGATTGACTTTCGTCGTAAGGGATGCTGGGATAGATGACGTAAACAGTTTTTGTTATAATAATAACAATATTAATAATGTTAATATTTGAAGTGTCAACGATTATTTAATAGTAATTTCAAAGACTAAAGTACAAATATATATGACACACTGTAACAAACAAACTTTAATCAGGGGGAAATGGAATGCTTAAAAGGTGTGCGGGGGGACCGATGTTATGTAAAAATAAAAAAGTTGTCTCTGGCTTTTATAATTATCTTTGACATTTAATAATCAGAGAGAACTAATCCGTAGCAGCGTGTACACAGACATGTACCAGACCCAAGGTCATGCCAATTAAAATTGTTGCACCAGAGGGCGTGCCGATGCATAGAGAGAACATTAAAAAAACTGTGAAAAGTAAAACTTATCTTCAGGCACAAAACGAAACAATGAAACTTTAAAATATCACAGCAACATGTGTAAGCTTACGTCTAGGACCACCCTGATTGTTGCTAAAGGTAAATGTGATTTAAATCTAACAGTGCATCTCAAATGAGCGTATCTTTTTTAGTTCCGTGAAATGGAATCGATAACATAATGGATGGCGAACATGTCTATGCAGCCTTAAGCCTACACATGTTCGCAATTGTATTTCGCTGTTTGTGGGTCAATATCGTAATAGTAACAACTAAATTACGACATTGGTGTATTATATAGCGGCAAGGTTTACACTTAAAGTTTGGCAAGCCATGACCTAACGAGCTTCTTCAGCGAGGGCTCCAGAATATCTTCTTGCTGAGTAAATTAGCTCTCACACATGAGAGCAGCAGCAAAAGAAAAGGGCATTCTTTGTCCATTCACTGCTCATCGCAGAACGAGCGAACAAGAGGGGCGGGGTGGTCGGTCCGTCCAAGCGGGATGGCCAATTATATGCTAGAAGACACGAGTAGTTGCAGCCAGTTTCACTATCAATCAGTCAATTGACCACTGTCCGGTGACACGAGGCCAATGATGGCCGAATTGAAGGCCAGTATTAGTCAGCAGATCGAAGAAGCGTTTCTTACACTCAAGCACCCGTGACCTTCACTCTTAAAGACGGCACGCCTCCCCCCCCCCCGACTTAATAAAAAGGTCTGACAAACACGCTAAGACACAGGCCATGAGAATCTTCAGCAGTCAAGCGGTCATAACCTCGATAAATATGTCATGATTCCTCCCTGCCAGATGACGAATGACAAAAATCGTAATAGTTCCCCCCCCCCTTTTTTTTCGTCCCTAACCTTCTTCTGATATCAATCATGTTTATAAATTTAAAGTTTTATATTATGATCAATACAGTAAGAAGCTGAACAGATCGAGTTCAAACCCTAAGAGCAGGAGAAGCCTATGACATTTCTGATCTTCGACTTGGCCTCATGGATGAAACGTTTCTTAAAGGGCGAAACTTTGCTAGGATTAGCCACATCCAGAACGGGAAGGGGAAAAAAAAAGGGGGGGGGGCGATAACTAACACACAATAAAGTCTTCAAGGCATATCCAGTAACTCGTAGTTCCAAATGAAAAAAAAATATATATAGATTCTATGTTTTAATAGTAAATTTTGACAAAGCTCAGCATTGAAAAGTAGCAACTGCCCAATTAGCTTAAATTTATCAAAGATAAGCATGTCATTGGCATTGACCTAGTAACAAACGTCAATTTTAAATACACAAATTGGCTATTATGGCTGCTTGGTCTTGCGGTCTGCGCTGGACTGTCGTTCAGACTTATCGATAGTCCCAAGTTCGAGCCCTGCCCGCTACCATCCACGTCGTCCTGCGACAGGTTTGCAATAGGAAGTAAATTATCCCATGAAATATCTAAAAAAAAATTATTACTCCCTGTGAATAATTAATGATGCTGACATAGTTATTATATAGTGCATTATCTCTGTTGTCTATTAGGTGTCAGTCAGTTTGCATGTCAACTTTTTCAGTCCATCAATGAAAACAGGCTTTTAAGCTACTTAACGTTGTTTCTCAAAGGCCAAGTCCAGTTCTTGCCAGTGGCCATTGAACGAGCTGTCTGACAGTCAGGCTGGGAAGAGTTTAGATTTTATTGGACATGAACCAAATGACAATTAAAAAAAAAAGTTCATGAAAATTTCGAAGTTGAAATCAAAACTTTTTGTTTCAACCAATAAAAAAATTACAAAAAAGCTTTTTTTTAAAAATAAAAGTTGGAATGTTTCTTTCGGACGAGAGACGTGAATCTGGAATGGAACAAGGGATATGGTACTGAGGGGTGGAAATGCAAAGAGACGGGTCTTCCTGTTGTGCTATTTATTACTATGTAAGGGTAGTCGAGTGATTTAGGGAAGTTATCAGGATCCAACATGTCCTCGTAGAAGATTCATTTGCAGTCGTGCTCGTGGCGAGATGATTTACGGGAAAAAAATCGAGAGAAAAAAACAACAAAAAAACTTCCACACTACACAGACAGCCAGAAGAGTTTTTTTTTTTTTGTGTTTTCACGTTGGCTTTTATCTAGTGAGCTCCCTTGAGACATTTCAAAGTCGATGACCAACCGCTTGAGTAGACCATAAAGATTGGTCCTAAATCTTTCACCAGACAACGTCCAGTGGCTACTTTGTCCACAGACAGGATGAAGGATCAAACACGGCCTTGAGAATATTGATGACAGATGAAAATATTCGAGCCGGTTCAGTTTAAATTAGACGCGTGGTAATTTGGGGGTGGGGTGGGGGGGGGGTGGGGTGGGGGGGGGGTGGGCGTCATAAAGGCTAAAGGTCATAGGTTAGAAATATAAAAAACGGCTTTAATTTTCTATGTAGGGCAAAGGGAAAGAACTGTAAAGCCGATAGTGTACAAGGGAAGAGTTACATCTCGAGTCGAGCCCAGAAACACAATAAAACCAGGCCATTAATTTCTCTCGCAGACAGTCTCGTCTGGTTCATCAGAAACTCAAGGAAGTACCACTGAGAACTATTTCCGGTTCTGTAGCGAGTCAGAAGGGGCGGGGTGGGGAGCACATCACTCACTCGACAAGTTTTAATTTCAAATGTGTCGATTGAACAGATTTAGAAGTTGGAAAAATAGAGAAAGTTACTAAAATAAAAAATAAAAATATTCACAAAGATTTTTTTATAGAAAAGTAATATCTAATAGAACTTTCTTTTTTATCAGAGCGTGCTATTTAAGCAACTAAAAAAAAAATTTATATAGATACAAAGAAAGCAATTTATCATAATAGACAAAATTCAAATCAATGAAAATAACAAATCAACTTTTTCTCCACTAGCAATCATCGTTCCCTTTGAACCCACACCCAGTATGTCCCCTCTCCATCAAGCTCGCGCTAAGAATTCCAAAGTCCGACATTTGGAGACTGAGACAGCATCGATCTGTCCAGCCCCATTTCGTCCGGCATGTTTTTTGTTTGAAGGGGATCGCTTCAAGGGCGGAACTATGTAAACATTTCCCAGGGAAGAAAGGGACTCCCAATAGCAGCCGGGGGACGACTGTGCGCTGTGGATGAGGTAACAGCATCCATCTTCACACACACACATATGTGTATATATATATATCAGTGATTGATTGCGAAACACAAGCCATGTTCATCGCCCGGACGTCTTAAATTTCCGTATCAATTGTATGAAAACCAACATTTAGTTACGGAATTTGTCAGATAACAGAGCAAAAATTATATACCGGTAAAGACGGCTAGAATTGTAGACGACTCAAAGGCAGACCACGACTACGATGGATCGACTATACAGAGGAAGATCCACAATATTAACAACAACTTGGGGTTCGGGGTAGATCGGAATGGAGAGATGTGCTGTGGCTGACCAGAGACCTCCATGGGATGGCCGGAGGGACCCAACACTAAAACTATTAACCTTATATAAGCTCCTCTTTAGTGCTCGAAGATGCGCTAAGCTGTGCTAAAATGTGCAAGGATTTAACTATTAGGATTTGGTTGAGTCTAGAAATTCCAGACCAGGCCTAAAAAGTCTTAAAAAAGCGCCATGATTATATGGAAAAGGTCGGAAATAAGTCTTAGAGAAATTTGAGAAAGGTTTGCGTAGTGTTTCTTTCTTTTCTTTTAAAGTGAGAAACACAATTCCATCCCAGTTTTAAAAGAAAATCCAAACCGGGCTTCAAACTCGAGATCATTATTTTATTGACCAAACATTGTGGGCGATGTGTATTTACCCGCTGACCACTGGTGCCTACTTGCAATGTTTGGGCTACTTGTATTTCAGAAGAGCTAAAAGATACCACTGTTCTTACACTGTTTGAAAACAGACTTTAAAGTAGTTGAATAAAACTTGTCTCTAAACTCGTGCATTTTAGTCACCGAGGTCAACCCGAGGAGGGAAACATAGTAGACTGATCGTGAGGACAATTTCTGGTTTCTACTTGTCAGTTAGTGACGCAGGGTAAAGGTCACTCTAGGGCTGACCTCAAACCCCACGAGCACATCTTTGCTTTGCTCATCCCCTACCTCCCTCCCACAGGTTCCTCTGCCCAGCCCTCCCCAGCCTGTACATCTGATTCAGCGTGAGCTCACAAGTCTGTGAGAAAACAACCGCCTGTGACGCAGGGGTCGCCTGAAGGTCAACATCAGTCAGGGAGGCAGCCCGTGCAGCCATAATTGAGGACCATAAAATTGGTAGCGACTTGCAGCGGACGGTGAGACAAATTTAGCGCGGAAATAAGAGATTTTGAGTGAGTAGGAGAGGTTAGTATTAGCTCGTCAGTGCAAGCAGCGACAAATACCGAGAGTTAGGACGAGTGTAATACACCTGACATTTAGCACCAACATTTAGCACCAGTGAGTGCGCTGTCAACTAGATGTATTGCACTAAGATTGAAGCATCTATAAATATAGTGCAATGAACCAAATAGATGAGGCTTTTTTTATAATAATTCCTCTATTCAGCTTATAAATTCATTGGTGGACACTGTTTGAATCAATGCGTTCTACGTCGATGTCCATATGTCTTTGTATACTCGAACACAAACCAAATGTTTAAACTTGAACGATGATTGGGGGGGGGGGGGCGAAAGGGCGTACCGGTATTGTAGACGGGGCGCCGGGGTGAAAAGACGTCGTGGAGATAAGCATGATTAGATCAACAAGTGCGTGAGGATGAATGTGTGTGTGTGTGTGTGTGCGTGTAGCGTGGATCCACGATGTTAATAAATTGTCGGGGTCACCCGCTGCCCAGTGAGAATTAAATGACCATTAGTGGCCAGACGATTGATTAGCTGACGGCAGGACATTGGAGAACTGATAGTTGTTTTCTCTCGGGGAACTCTTCCACTTGGTGAGTACGGGAATCGTGGGATCGTGTGTTGCGCTACGTGCTGACTGTACGGCTTCGCTGGTAACACTGTAAACAGACCCACGTGGCCTAGAAATCAATTCGATCAACATGCTTAACTTACTGCTTAAGCTAACAGTCGATTCTGACTTCAATCCATTCAACAAACATGCACACTACTGTCGATATCTAAACGTTTAAAGGTTAGTCACACCAAAGGTATATTTAAGACAAATCTTTTTTTTTTTTTAAATTATCAAACTCAGTATAACAATCAACACAAACTCACACTATGATCACATCTATCTCAGGTCTAGTACGTGGCAGGCCAAGAATAATCTCTCAACAGCTACAACAGTAAGTATTGGAAATCAGAAAAAAGCTTCAAGCTCTGAATCCTACATTAAATCAAGTGGGTCCACCCCATTCTCCCACTCTCATAGGGCCAACAACCTTATTGACCAGTAGCTCAGTTGACCCACTGGAAACAATACGAAGTAGTTTCATAATGTGCGTGTCTATATCAAGTACCCCACTAAAGAACCAAGATACAACGCTACTGATCACGGTCCAGCGGCACATTGTACCTGGCAGGAACTAACAGCACTGAGCCGTAGCGTTAGGTCTGTGACACTGTCGGAAGACATGCGGATAGTGGGCCTCAACACTGACCTGCGACGACGCAGCCTGTTGGACCAATAGCTCGTCTCCACGTCACAGGTCTGACATCACCATTTGTCCGTCTTGATGCCTGTGACACCCCACATTCTCCGAGGACACGTCGAGCGAACAAACTTTTATCCATCTCGCTGGTTAATTGCTTTGGTAGAAAAGTTGAGCCTGTCTGTCACAAAGAAAATGTCTCTAAGCGCTACCACAGATTGTATTTAAATTAAGAAAGGAGTATCATCTTCTAAGTAAACATAAGTTGTTGTTTTTTTTTGGTTAGGAGGGGGGAGTACCGAGGTCATTGACCCTTTATTACCAGAACAGTGATGGTGGACCGTGTTCTGTAAGTCTTTCCCCAGACTACTATTGACCTCTTTTAAAGTAAAAGTATTTGCGAGTCTGCAAATCTAACGACCAATTTGAGACTAACGGCAAGCATTCCTAAACGCCTTAGTGACCGATCTGGCCGATAACTTTCATTGTTTTCAACACAAACAAAGGGAACGTCTCAGCTCAGCCCCCCGCGCGCGGATGTATTGATTCCCGAGCTTCCAGACGAGGGTGGTCAGACGAACTAAAGACTGTGATTAGAGTTGTAGAGACAGTGTACGACACTTCAAATACTTTGTGAAATGTTTCTTCTATGCTACGAGACACATCCAATCTACCGCCATTCAGAGGCGGGGCGACTAGAGCGGCAAACAATTAAGGGGGGCGGGAATTAACGTTTAAAACTAAAATTGAATTGGTCATTCATCCATCGCCACATAAAGAGTTACCTGTTCCTTGGATTAGTCTATACTAGTTTATTGTTATTTCTTTAGCTTTTGACATAAGTCTATAAGCATTTTTGTTGGTTTCATATATATATATATCCATGGCACGAATAAATGCCATGATTTTATGTCCTGTACCGTCGCTTATCATATGTAAAGATATTGATAAGCTGATAATAGAGGAGATAGACGTATTATGGAATAGAGAGCGAGAGAGAGATATAAAGTGAGAAAAAAAGAGTGAAAATAGGGAGAAAGAAAGTGATAATAAACAGATAATGTATAGTTGTAATACTAGAAGTTATTGACGCTCATTTGAATGTCCACTCACTGAAGACTTAAGTGGCACCAGACATGGTCGAAGGCCTGGTGTTCTCATGTAGTAATTAAATTTCCCATTTCAGACTTTTGAGATCTTTGGGGCAGCGGCAAATGAGGTAAAGGTCATCTGTTTCTGTGGCCTACGGATAACGAGGGTGTCATGTGGTCAGCACAACGACCAACCGCGATTACTTTCCCCCACACTAATGTCAAGTACCCATAAGAGCTTGGTGGACTCAAAGGCGCCCAAAGATCCATAAATTAAAAAATCAAAAACCTGGAACCCCCATTTCAGATACCTATCGCTTTACCGCTCACCCACAGCGCCTCCCGGTGTTCTGATGTAAACATGTAATGCCTGTGACTACCTCCACTCATTGTGGGCATTTTATTTTGCTCCAATTTACCCTATACATGTACTTTTATTTATTTTTCTAAATGGCACTCTAAGACTTTTTGGTCTCTTGGAAAAGCTCGAAGTTTGTGAATAACCAGGGACCAAGTTTTTAAGAGAGAAAGTATTGAATTAAAATGCTACGAAAATAAGGGCATGCGCCGACCGAGGCTCGAACCTGTGACTCCGTCGCCTAGCGATAACGCACCAAGCGAAACTAACCTTTAGACCATCGGAATGTCCAAAAAAAACAACATTCTTCTTCTTCCAGAGTCATTCGCCCGTATGCAAATTACCACAGTGGTCAAAGGTCACTAGCCCCCGCTTAGCCCCTCCTCCACCCTCGCAGCATCCGTTCACTAACAACTTCGATAGAGCCGACACAGACAGCCGTTAGGCATGCATTAGACAAACGATGGCTCTATCTAATTGTATATCTCTCACAAAGACAAGTGGACAACATAAACACATTACATATAGAAGCTTCAGTTGGTACGAGCAATAATGCTGTAAATGTAAACATAGAGTTTAGCTTCAACTGTATATCCACATCCCTTGTAGTACGGTCTCTGGAGATCTGACCAATGGGAAAGAAAGACAAGCCCAAGTCCGTGGGCATTATTTGGCGATACTGAGTGAGGGGGGGGGCGTCAAGGGTCGGATCTGATAAATGACCATTGGCAAGTCGTCTAGGCAAAGCCATTGAACACACGCGCCCCGTTCCCTGGGGTCGCGCAGATAATAACCAAGTCTAGCAGACGCAAAGTCCTGTCCCCCCACTACCCCCTAGCAGACGTGTGCTTGCATAAAACAGGCGTGTCGATATCACTTTTAAAACAAGCAAAAGCATTTATCTTTTATCACATCTTGAAACACGTATTTACATTCATTGACGTCTTTAAAGCTACGATTTACCTCCCTTTACGCCTTAAAACAAGCATTTACCTACCTATTTGTCTTATGAACAAGTAATTACGTCCCTTTACTGAAAACAACCATTCACCACATTTTCGTTCTAAAAACAAGTATTTACCCCCATTTACCTCTTAAAACAAGCATACTACATATCCATATCTATAAAGTAAGTACTAACCTCCCTTTCGACCTCAAAGCAAGCATTTACCTCCCTTTTCGTCATAATGTATTTTTTTTTTAAAGTTATTTATCTGACATTTATTTTAAATAAAATTACATGAATGGGAGTATACTAAAAGCTGGTTTAACACAAGGGAGATTAGCTGCCAAGCGTCAGCTACAGGAGCCCATCCA
Source organism: Biomphalaria sudanica (assembly GCA_036873155.1). NCBI lineage: Eukaryota > Metazoa > Mollusca > Gastropoda > Planorbidae > Biomphalaria > Biomphalaria sudanica. The sequence continues at coordinate 7,381 of JAZGLO010006346.1, read as the reverse complement.
GCCCTAAATAAAGAAAGTAGAGGCATCCGAAACCAGACAAGAAACCAGTCGCCTCGCGAGCTCATTAAACCTGACGTGAGAATTAAATTTAGAACCACAATGACGGCCACGACTCATAAAGACTGCCCTCGCGAAGGGAAAGCTCGTCCGAACGCACTACAGATCCAAATGTGTTTTTTTTTTTTTTTTTTTTTAAATCTAAGTTCTATAATAAACACACGGGGTATTTGAATGAGGTGACGACTGGCGTCACTTCCTTTGAAAGTCAACATAAACAAACACGTCAACTAAATGAAGGGAAAAAAACTTAACAAAGTTTATAACTGGCTTTAAGATGAATACATTGGTGGAAGTAATACAGTCGAATCCGGTTATTCGGACCGAATCATTAAGTTCGTAATTCGGTTAACCATACCAGCCTGTTGTTAGCGTCTGGGTGTGGTCTGATTTAAGCGGCTTCGACTCCAACTGTTAAAAAACAACAACAACAGTTAAAACCTATAACGCAGAAGGGTCTGAACGTATAGCACAGATTTATATAACATCCTGACAGACAGACAGACACAAAGAACTTATGTGTGTGTGTGTGTGTTCCATAATCAAGGAAAACATTAGTAATCTCCAGTTTCATTTAAGAGATTGTCCGAAAGATTCGTGCCCATAAGTAAGGGTCATCCAGTCCAGGACACGCTAAGCAGACCTGAGTGGATTATACATATTAACCATCTGCAATATTAGAACATTGGCAGGCAGTCAAATTGTGGTTCGCGCACCGTCTGGCGTCCTGAGATCTGCTTTGTGGCTACTTAATTACTTGCTTTCAGATTAAGTCATTAACATCAAACATGTATTACAGAGCTGTAACAGCATTAAACAGTACATGGTACATACGTGTGTTGTCACACAACATATTTCATGTAAGTGTTTTTGTTAAATAGAAATTCGAGGACCAGTACAGAACATAGATACGTTTGTTAGTATGTGTATGAATATATGAATGTTACGCGATCACAGGGTCCTCGGGGCTGGCTAAGACCTTCCTTTAGGCAACAGTACCAGGCAAAAGAAGATGCAGAGAAAGCGTTCTGAAAAACGGAAAGGCATGGAGAAAGACGGTAAAAAAAATCGTGGTTGGTGCCCCAACGATCCAACAGACTAGGGGATAAGTGAAGGTGATCACGTGATGAATGTGGTAAGTGGTGTGGTCACGTAATGGTTGTGGTATATGATCAAGTAATAAGAAGTGTGTGGTCACGTGATAAATGCCGTGGAATCACGTGATAAAAGTGGTAAGGGGAAATTGGTGTCACGTAATGATTGTGGTATATGGTCACGTAATAAGAAGTGTGTGGTCACGTGATAAATGTGGTAAGTGGTGTGGTCACGTAATGGTTTTTGGTGCATGATCACGTCATAAGAAGTGTGTGGTCACGTGATAAATGCCGTGGAATCACGTGATATGCGTATTATATCATCACGTAGAGTTTAGCGATTCGCAATAACAAATAAATAAATAAAGCAGGTTAAAAGGAAGGAAAACAAACTTCTAATTTTGTGACAGGAGTGACACGCAGCTTACAAGCCTAACCCCTGACTGTCACAGTTGCATGCTGGGTACAGTAGATTTAGACCTATATCCTATATGGATTAGCTCTCGTTAAATCTGTAAGCTCGGGGCTAAGGCAGAGGGCTAAAACGTCTGTCGAAATAAAGCCAAACTTTTCTGTGGGATAAAAGACTCAACTCTCTAAACAACAAATCGAATTTATTTGTAATGGTAACGAAGACAAGCGGCAAACACACACGCACACACATACAAACACAGAGTAGCAAAACATATTCATATCAGGAGAACTAGGCATGACCCCATCTCAACTTATCAACTAGCTATAATATAAAGCAGAAAGTAAAGTATGTATGAATGTATTATGCATGTATGTATTATGTATGTATGTATAATTATAAAGTCATGATCTAAAAATTTGTTTTTTTTTTGTTTTTTTTTTGTTGACAATGACACAATTCTTTGAAGAATGTATTTGTATTCACGAGGTAATTTTTTTTTTTGGGGGGGGGGGGCTTTACAACTGTGGACCTAGAATAGCAACAGTCACACTTTGCTTTTGTTCATTAACCCTTAAAGTGCTGAGCTTTTTTACAATGAGTGGATACAAAATGGAGTTACCATTCTAGTGTTTAGAGGCTAAACTACCACATGCGTCTAAAGGGTTAAATGGGGAAATAAATGCCTTGACAAATTGTGCCCGATGATGTTGAGCTACTGTGTGAGTCAGGTTAAGTTTACTCAACGATATTGCTCATATAGATGTATCCAGCGACCAGTGGAGCGTGTGTGAAAAGTTTTAAATTTAATGTCTTACCACAACGATAAACTTCTTAAGTTTGCCATGTAAAGATATTTCTCTAGTGTAAGACAGTAAGATAAGTCTAAACGTCAGCTTCTCGACCGCTGTTCAATCTATCGCAGTGGAGTGGATAGTTCATTCACTGCAAAAGACGACCACAACACATTTTGAGATCTCTCACATTTCTTTGTTCTGCCCTCGGCATTCCTTCAATATATATACCTTCCAGACCCCCCCCCCCCACCCCAACAACGCTCGTCAAAGCAACTTGAAAAATAAAAAAACACTTTTTTTCCCCCAACAATGCTTTTCTCTTCCGCCGTTTTTTCCCTTTTCTACCCCTTCCCGCTAGTGCTGGAAAAACTAAGAACACCCCCCCCTTCCCATTTTGAACGCCCCCCATTTTTTCTACTCTTTTTTTTTTTTTTTTTTTAGATGTCTGAGATTGATGAAGTATTGATCTTCAACCATGTGGCAGAATTCGAAAGAATCGACCAATCTGATATCCTTGTGTCTGATTCCAGAAACACTGCAGCGCTAATATAGAAGAAAGAAAGTGAACGCTACCAGGGCGGTGTGTCCTTTTGACTTAAAAACTCGACACTTTCTCTGCATAAGTGTCATTTCAACAAATTTCAGTTGTAAAGCAGTAAAGAGAAATCTCTAAAATTTAAGTGACTTTTATTGGAACAGAAGTTTCTATTCTCTCTTTCACAACACAAATAAAGACATGATGTGTGGGGTACGTAAAGCAATAGTATAAAAGTAAACAGTGGGTAGTATAAAGTAAACAGTGGGTAGTATAAAAGTAAACAGTGGGTAGTATAAAGTAAACAGTGGGTAGTATAAAAGTAAACAGTGGGTAGTATAAAGTAAACAGTGGGTAGTATAAAGTAAACAGTGGGTAGTATAAAGTAAACAGTGGGTAGTATAAAAGTAAACAGTGGGTAGTATAAAGTAAACAGTGGGTAGTATAAAGTAAACAGTGGGTAGTATAAAGTAAACAGTGGGTAGTATAAAGTAAACAGAGGGTAGTATAAAGTAAACAGTGGGTAGTATAAAGTAAACAGTGGGTATTATAAAGTAAACAGTGGGTAGTATAAAGTAAACAGTGGGTAGTATAAAGTAAACAGTGGGTAGTATAAAGCAAACAGTAAAAAAAAAAAGTAGCCTACTTAAAAAAAAAAACAACACTTAACACTTATATACGGGAAATAACTCCACATTTTCAGCCATGTCTCTTTACTGTAATACTTATTTCCCTTTTTCTAAATTAAACAAAAATTAATTACCAATAATTCATTATTTGTTGTTTTTTTTTAATTGATTCCTGTTTGTTGGGGACTATGAATAATTGTGCGAAGTTTCAACTTGATCCGAGTATGGGAAGAGGGAGAAATACCGTTTACAAAATGTTGTACCAGACAGACAGACAGACAGACAGAGTGAGCTGATATATCTTTGTAAAAAGTGTTTTGTGGCCTGTTTGTACCGAGACCTATTAATGTTGACGCAGTCGTAGCCTCAAGTTCAATGTTTAAAACGTACAATGAGATTCTATTATGATTGACGACGCCATCGTTGATTTTACTCCCATTCAAATAAATCGTTTGTTTTTTTTTTGGATTTATAACCTTTAATTCTTGTTGTTTAAAAAGAGCATGCATTCTCCTCTAATTCAATACCAAATATAACATTTTCTGGTAACAAAGAAAAAAGTTTAACCCTAACAGGAGAGTGAAATCCAAATGAGTAAAACGAACAAATCTATAGGAACGAGATAAATAATTACGGAGAGAAAGAGTTAACTCACTATTCGTACAGAAGAAACAGAAGAAGAATGAATGAATTGCTTTCCGCTATGCTGATTAAAAGACATGCTATCCTGGCAATGGATGACATTTCCATGGGGGTCGTGGTACCACGCCCTCGTTAGCTTGCTCGGTAAATGTTGGCTAATGGCATGTAGTCGGCGATTATCTTGATTGGTCTTAATAAGCGAGTCATAATACCAACTAGCCGTAACAGTTCTATTTGGCAGGTGGGTGTTGGACACATGCCTTATTAATGCAGAAATAGCCATTGCAAGTCTAGGTTTAACAATCTTGACCATTTAGAGAGAGTGAGCTCTTTGGAATGTGGTGGCTGTGGTATAGAGACAAAAGTTTGAGAGACGTTGACTTTGAAAGGACATCAATGGGGGGTTATGTAAAGGGATTTCTTATGGTGCGACTGAATCCCTCGTGTACTGAATTGTTTATGTCATGTGATCATATAGCACTTAAGAGTTTATCAATACTTCTGTCTGGCGTCGCGTGCAGCTCGTTACAGAAGGATATATCATAATGAAATGATATGGGACAATATCCGCCTCTCTCTCTCTCTCTCTCTCTCTCATTAAAAAAAAGTTTGATGAATGCAATGCACGACATTCTCGTGCTGTGTTTGTAATCTCAAAGGGAGACCAAGACGAGGGCTGGCGTGTGGGACAACATAAGAAGCGAGGAACTGTGTGAGTCCATGTTCACCTACATGTATCCGGTACCAGTGGAGTTAGTAAAAGATACTACTGGGCCCTTTGTTGTGCATGCTATGTCGTCTTAATATTGAAGGTCGCGAGAGGTTGAGATCAAGGACAAATAAAAAACAGCACGGGCTCATATGAAGCCAACAAATGAATACTCTTATATATTCAGCTTTGTGTTTATTACCTCCAGATCTCTTTCAGAACTCTCTCTCTCTCTTTCTCTCTCTCTCCTCTCTCTTCCCTCCCTCCACCTCTACCTCTATACTGTTATAATTTATTGCGATGAAATAATGCACTCTGTTCGAGTCTTTCTCTTGGCCTGTCTCTCTCTCTCTCTCTCTCTCTCTTTTCTCTACGCCTTCTCTCTCCCTTAATTCACTTCATAACAATAAAAAAGGACATAGGTGGACCCCATAATATAACGTGACCTACAACACCCTTGTAACACTCCCACATTTTGACACCAAGACGCAAATGAAACTGTTTTTTTTTTTGGGGGGGGGGGGGGGGGGATTCGCTTTTTTTTTTCTTTTTAGACATATTTCAAATGAATACATTGAATCGAATAATGATAATCATTGTTTGGATATTGCCAACCAATCAGCAGGCGACACGTGTCAGAGACAAACAAGCAGATGACTATGTCAAAATAACTATTTGAGCCGACCAGTCCAAGACAAGAACTAGTGTTTACTAGAGTCTCAGAGCAGCGCCCGACGTGACTATGTAGTCTTTATGTCTTCTTAATCTCTCTCTCTCTCTCTCTCTCTCTCTCTCTACCGTTCAGTCTCTCCTAAAACAATGGCGCCACAAAGACCAAATTATCCAACAATGTCAATGTTATTCGCGCAGATCTCCAGAAAGTCACGCGCGGTGCACGACCTGTGGCATTCCAAGTGGGCGAGTTTTATCTTTCAAAATAACGACACCATTGGAGGAAGCCAGGTCTATTCCTCCACCCCCCACCCCGTACCCTCCACTTCATCTACCTGCAACGGTCATAAAAATAAACTCGCCTGTATACGTTGGCCGTGTCCTCTCCCCTCTCACGACCTTCATCACATCACCTCTTCTGCAGCTAAAAATACGTTTTTATTTCACGGAGGTCAAAGATAAATTTTGACACCATGAGGATAAATATTCAGAAGAACACTTTCACGCCGAGAAATCCACCCAACCCGAGGGGGCGCCGAGGGGTTAGCTCGTCAAACAATAAGAAAGTTCTCGTTCAATATAAAGAATAATAAGATTATTACATATCAGACTTAACAAACTCATCTGTGAGACAATATATATATATAATCTTCAAGTCGGAAGATTGAGGAGGAGTGCATTATGTTCTATATATATATTGATATCATTATATTGATATCAATCTCTAACGACTGTTGTCGAGGGACATGTACACAAGGATATCTTTATACATTTCACATGTGAATGTACACTTAGATAAGAAATGGACATTTTTGAAAGACGATAATAAAATCTATGACGACAATGGAGAAGAAATCATCATTTCATCAACACTCTTTCCTTGACGTGAACAACGACAGACTTACAACTCAATCACAATAGCAGTTAAAAAACAACAACGTGTTGACTTAGTATATAATGTAGATATTTTCAAATAAATAAAAATCCCATCTTTCTGACATAATAACTATCAATACTAATTTAATACAAATCGAGGAGAGAAAAAAAAAGGTAGTTTACAGTAAAAGTAGCGGATACACACCAACTACACAGTTTAATGGTGGTGTTGCTAAAGAAGTCAAACCTCGAAGGAGCTGCCGAGGGCTTGACTCTATAGATATTAAGAGTGATAGTAACAGCAGACTCAGTGTAGATCACCTCAAAACATTGGGTGAATAGGACATAAAATGTGCGTGTGTGTGAGGGTGGAGTAACAATTAGTTATGTATGCATCTTTTTAAGGATGTGCACTTTGACCAAATATAAAGTTAAACATGAATCCTCAAATAAGTAAACACAGTATTAAATTCTAGAGGAGAACCACAGATCACAGAACAATCTCACTGACACTTATATCATTGTACAGTTCAGTTGTAACAATTTAATTTCACTTTCTTTTGGGGTTCAGAAGAAAAGTAACAATAATTACGAAATAAAACTTTGACTTCCAAAGCGTACCATTTAAACATCTCAGGGTCGAAACCTCATTGCAGAACTCGTTAAAGATACGTCCACGCTGTGATCTCTTTACATCATCTCTCCTGGTTAAAGCGTTTAAAATAAGAAGAGGGTTTCTCAAACCGGGGTTGCATTTCAATTCACATAAGGCATCCCAAGTAGCATGAAGTTATTCCCCACTGAACATTCCAGCCCTCGCTTGGCAAAGCTTGACTTTCGGTCAATTTCTTAAGATGACTTCTCGGGTTTCGGCAAGCACTTGTGGGAATTCCAATAAGCTAACGTGAGTTGAAACCACCGAGGCTGAGAATGAGAGAATTTTACTTGGTGGCATATG